>WEKY01019670.1:103787-211527 GCA_013390045.1 Picathartes gymnocephalus | reverse complement strand
TGTATTTAAGATTTTGCGGTGTGTTGTATAGGGTCGGGCATATATTCTAGCTGCAGTTACTGTAGCAGGGATAGATGTTCTTATGTGGGCAGCTAGCCAAAAGAGCTAGAACCCTGTCATGAAAGTGTTTTTGCTATTTCAATGAGGTGTAATCACGTGGAGGCGGAGGAGAGGAAGTAATAGATATGTAGGTATCACAAGTTCCTTATAAATTAACCAGATGCTCTTTACTTTGAACTGTATTGCTATTTTAAATTTTCAGTTTTCACACAGGGTAAGATTCTAGGGCTTTGTATATGTCAGTAGGTGTCACTGAGAAGCTCTACCATTAAAAGCAGAATACAAAGTCTGCTGAATATGGAGTAAATCACAAGACACTCATAGTTTTACTGCTCTGATTAAGAAAATGGGGAATACAAGCTCTGCCCTGCGAAAGGTAGTGACTAAATACAGAAGATCAATAGCCATGCTCAGAAGGAGTGGATGAGTACTGAAAAGATGCAGTGTTCTTTATGTAAGGAGAGATATTACTTCTCTTCATGCCCTTTGGCTGTTTTATCAGTCTGAGGCTCCTAGCCAGGACTTTTTGAACTGTAAAACTTAATAGTCTTGGGTGCTTATGTAGCTAATAGAGAAGGCCTGGGACAGGGGTCCCTCTCTGGATCTAGCTGGGCTTAAAGAAGATGCTGCTGCTGCCCAGGTGGGGGTCGCTACCCTTGCTGTTTTGCTTTGACAGAAAAGGATTATGTACATGCTTCCTCATCTGCTTTAGACTCATAGTTTAATCATCTGATAAAGACTGGTCAGACCTAACTCACCTGACTTTGCTTAAGGATGTCTGTAAACCTTAAACATGATTTTTCCAAAGGAGAAGTGAGTAACAGCTGATAGAGGTCAGCAGTCAAGAACTGTAGCTTTTTAGGTCAGTTTGAGTCCAGGACCCAAGGAAAACAACACAATGAAATTTCTGTAGAAATAACTGGCCGCAAATTAGGGTTAGGCAGGTATAATTGCATGATTTTCTTTATTAGAAAGGAGTTAAGTCACATTACTTCTCAAGTCTAGTTTTCTCTTCAGTGAGTCAGCAGGTGCTGACTGACATGTTTAACAAAGGCAGAGCTCTTTGCATGTTATATTTGTGAATTTTGGCCTTGCTCTTTGCATAAGCAATATTTATTGCTTATGACAAGAAATTGGTGGTTTTGTTTGTTTTGAGCAAACACATCAGGTATCAGTGTCTGCTTTGTTAGTGATGGAAATGAATGATGTTAATTTTGCAAGCAAATTCTTTAACTTTTATACACTGTATTCCTAAAAAAGGTTTTAACACATTTTTTGTGTTGTTACTAGCATTATTTGATGCACAGGATATGTGGATATATCCATCATACAAGATTTAATAAAAGTCATACCCCTGAAAAAAGTGAAAAAGAAACCCCAGAAATTTAAGATTTCCAGTAACAAATAGTCTTGTACAAGTGAGTGGAAATACTTATGTGCCTAATTATCTTGCTGAATTGGAAACTGAGCCGTTAGCAGTTAGCTAGTACAGGATTAGATGTTTATCTCACTTAGATACAGAAGTCTAAGAATTAAACTCCTGGGTCATAGTGGTGAATGTATTGTCTAACTGAGCTCTCGTCCCTTTCTGGAAAACTGAGCAAAGCTTTTTTTCTATAAGGATAAGTGATACTTGCAAAATTCCTCTATCTATATGTTACTGGTTTAGTTTTTCTAATTTTAGGAAGTAACGCTACAAACATCTTGAAATACAGAAATGATATTTACTTACTTTTCTATTAAAGGGTTTGTCACTTATGTAATGTAATAGTTTTTAGTTTTTTGGTAAGGTTTTTTCCTGAAAGTTGAGTCATATTACACTGAAATCCACAAGAATTTTGTTTTAAATCATGGCTTAGGTTTTTTGTTTGATTTTTTGGGGACATGGGGGCAGTTGTTGTGTTTTGTTTGGTTTGGCTTGTTTTTAATTAGTTTTGTTAAGACATTTTAACTTTGCTGTATTCTGTTTCCAAGTATCCTTTAAGTTATATTTAATGTTACAGTGAAGGAGAAGAGGGTTTGAGAAGAATGCTGCTTTTCTGAAAAGCAGGCTAAAATCCAGACATATTATTTATTCATTCCTCAGTGTTCTAGATGTCTTAGGGATGTTCTTTGACATGCATTATTTCTGGCAGCAGTGCTGACTTAGACAGACCCCACTACTCCTTCACTTGGTGCTTGTTCCAAATCTGTATGATCTTTGTGGGATACGGAGGTAAAGTGAATCAGAGACTTGTTTTACCATATACCAAAACTGGTACTCAGTGGTATAGGGACTGAAAGAGCTTTGGAGAATGTGGTTATTGCATAAATATCTGTGTATTGGTGGTTGTTTTCTTCTGTTTCAGTCCTTTATTTCTCTGAAAATAGACACTTGGATATAAAAGCTGGCTGCTGAAGTATTGCTGCTGGACACTGGAATGGGAAATTACGAGGTTGATCTTACAGTAGGGGTAGCAGGAAGAAGATAAAAAAATATACCCTGAAAGTAACTTAAGCATGTATGCTCTGTAAGATCAGATTCCCATTCACCACCCTGTAGAACTGAGCTAAGGAGAGCATGCTTGAAGATACATGTGGTATAGGAGCTCTGGTGAAGAGTAGGGAGTGGTAGATAGAGGGGATAGAAGAGTACCAAGGACTGATGTTTATTTCTAGCTGTCCTTTGTCTGAAGCTGTCATGTTGTTAGTCACTGAATTCAACACCTCATGAAAGTTGGAAGATTGCAGTTCAGGACTCAGGAAAAAGCCTTAATTGATCTACAGTGTTTTCACTTCAGCATTAGGTGTGGGTTATTCCATGGTCCTCATCTGTGGAATGGTTTCATACATTTCACTGGATTATCACAGCTCATCTCCCATGGTGACTGTTATGTGGGAAGTCAGTAGAGATGCTCTACTAAAGCTTTCTTGTCCAGTTACTCGATGAGCATTCTTTTTCTTCCCAGTATGTAAAGAAGAGAGGGAGCTAGAAAGCTGGCTTGCATGCATGTCAGTTTCACTAAGGACAGTGATGGTTTTGGGGAAAAGGTGCAGTGGCTTTAGGAATTAGTTGGGCTGCTAAATTGGAGGCATAAGGCTTTCAGTTGGGAAGGTGCACTGCAGTCTGAGTTGTGAGAGATTTACTGCATGTTCTTTGGATAGCCTGGGTAGCCAGGGAAATATATTTGTCTCCAGCTGGCCAAGTGATTGCAGCTTTTCTTTAAGGATTTGAACAAAACTGCAGGCATCCATCTTTGTCATCTTTAGACTTGATTACTATAGCACACTTTTTCTTTATGTACTTTAGGCCTGGCATTTTGCTCTAATCAGCATTTCCAAGTGAAACTGCTTGTAATTGGGCTTGTGAGGCTAACATGCTCTGTATTTTGCATTATTTACAAGTTTTCTTTTGGAATTGCTTTGTATTTGAGTATCTGACATTTCATATACCCGAAGACTGCCTTTATGGAGCATATATTGAAATATATCTGGGCACACTAGCAGCCTACTCAATTCGTGAGAGCCTGAATCTTACTGTTTCTAAATCTTGATACATGGGCCTGAACTGTCTCTGTGGATTCATAATTTTTTTAGCCTTCTTGCATATTGAGATCTCTGCCATCTTTTATTTTTCTAGCTTGAACAGAATTTCCTTAGTTGTTGTTTTTTTGCATCATGCAGCTGGTAGTCTCTTGCAGTTACCTATGATTAGAATCATACTGTTTTTAAGCCTCTGAAAATATTTGAAGTTCTGCACTTACTAATAAAAAGCCTTCAGTTTAACAGCAGTAGAAATAGAAGAGTATAAGGATTGTATCTGATGCTGCTTGTGTTACTTAAAATTATATTCATGGATTCTTTATGCACACTTGCTCTCACCACCACACACACTCTCCCCACCCCACCCTACTCCACAGCCCAGTCCCTCAAACCAGGTGTCAGTCTTTTCTCAGGCTTCAAAATTTTGTAAGGTATATGAATACTAACTGCCTGTAGAAGAAGAAAATAGCCAATTTAACTGTTGGTACTTAGAGTAGTGCTTCCTTACATAACCTGAAATACCTTTACAGCTGTACCACTTTAAAAGGAAATGCAACAGTATAAACAGTGTCTGAGGAAATAAATAAATAGCTTGCCAAATAGTCTGCTTTATTTATTGCCTGACAGCTTACTTGTGCACTTGGACATACAGATTTAGACAAGCGTATTTGAGGAGGTACTTTAGAAATATTTCTCCACACTGGCTCTATAGAAAACTCATTGACCTGTAAAAGGATGCTGCCGAGTGCTGTATGTTCATCTGGACAGTAAATGTATTTTGTTATTCATTACTGGCCCTAGCTATCCTGAAGATGTTTTAATGTGTACATTACTTAATTCAGGTTTTCCTCTGTGCTTGCAGTCAAATGCTACTCAGTTTCCATCTATTTAGGGTAATGGTAGCAAAGAATGGCCCTCAACATTTGGTTAAAAGAGTAGAAGATACAGGAATTCTGAAAATAGTCTGATGCAAATAGTGTCTGCATTTGTAGGACAGTGCTTTTGGTTTAATCTTCACCTTTAATATGTTGGTAATGGAAATGTCCCTGACCTTTACGTTCCCTTGGATGAAGCTTGCTACATTTTTATCATTATTTCTCTGCATTTCCTTTAGATATCACATTACTGACTACTGTTTTTAAAATCTTATTAACTGATTCTTCCAGTCTCCAGAGAAAGTATTTTGAAAAACGTTCCTCAACCCATCTTGTAACACAGAAACATCTCTGATGCATCTGTTGGTAAGAAACAGTATGGGAAACAGAGCAACTATTGAAAGAAGGCATTTTTCTGGGGAAAAAACGCCCCTGAAATGTAATGGAAAACAAGGAAGAAAGAAGCAACTCCAATTTATGGCTATAAATACCATTTTACTGCAATGGTGAACAGGAAATCCCCTGGTGAGGAGCTGCTTGGTCACTGCAGAGTGATTGGATGTGGACATATCTATGAAAGAGATACTCTGGATATTTGCTGCAAATAGATGAGTGGCCTCTTATTCCTGACTTCTATTGCAACTTTCTCTCATTGTTTTCTGTGACTAGAATGTCAGCTTTTCCTGCTGACACATTCACAATTGATTTGCCTAGAAAAAATGGGAAAAAGTTAAAAAAAAATATTATTGAATATAAATGGAAATATGGTTTTTTTTCTATTGATGTGAGGGAAGAAGATATGAATAAGAACATTCAGATCATATTTGCTGTGGAGTAACACTTAAATTCTTAATAGAGCTTTGAATTATACAGTTAAATTAGGTGGCTCTTGCACAAAATGAGATGAGAAGAGAGACCTTTTGTTTTACTGTAAACTTTAATTAAATTCCAAAATACATTGTCAGGCTCTTCAGTGCATCAGTAGGGCTGCAGTAAAATGCTTGCTGTTTTCCTTGGGGTATCTTCTGTTACTTGAAAATGTACAGTAAACTAGTCATAACAATATTTTCTCATGAGAATGCTGGTGACCTAAGGCGTGGTTTTTACATTGACGTTACCAGCTCAGCTTCTTTTTGCTGGCAGAGAAATTCAGTAGAGTTTATAGTGGTATTTCCAACTATATTAGTTGTGCTGATTTGTTGGTATGGTGCATTATTATACCATTAAATTCTTAATAAAAAATTAATGTAAATAATTTGTCTATAATACTTAGAAGTCGAGTGGGGCTGATTTGTATAGGCAGAGACTGCCTGCTGATTGATGGCATTCATTCCAGTCATGCTGTATTTGTTTTAAACGACAATTGAGTAGTTACGTGCAGACTGCCAGGTATAGAAGGTGATTCTCAAGCAGATAAATTATAGTCCTTGATCTCATTGATTGGGTCTGCTGTGGGCCTGCTGATTCCTACTTGTAAATGTTTCCTATCAGGATTGTAGAAAAACCTGAAAATGGGGAAACTGGTCATAAACTTCTACGTTCCTCTAAGTATGAGGATATTAGGATAAAGATCTACTTCTGGGGCATGTAGTTTCAAATCAGTGATTTAGATTATCAAGTTCTTAAAGCAGTAATTATTTGAGAAAGCTGAAGGGTTACACAGCTCCTAAGGCATTGTAGTGAATGTGGAAGCTGGGAACAGGAGTGGGTTGTCTTCCTATCACTAGACTCTGGAATATCTTGAATGATGAAATATATAGTTTGAGAGAGATCATGTATTTCCAGAAACTAAACTTCTATGATTTCGTTTTATGGAAGTCTGATTAGTTAGTATTCTATAATTCATTGGATAGATGAGATTATGGATTGATGGTTTCTTATTCTAATCAACAAGAGAAATCTACTGATTGATGATAAAGTGTGGTCAGTATTTAACATGTTTTAAAATTTTTATTAAAGCTCTTAATTCTGTTCTTAGTTCTGTGAAGGGGGAAGATACAATGGTGTGTGAGTTTATTTTTTAAAAATGTATCTGATATTGAGAATATTATTTTATTCAATGACCCCAAGAAGAAAAATCACAATGTCTATGTTATAGAAAGAATAGATCATATTACCAGTCATGGAAACTGCAAGATGCAAAGAATTGTTTTCATCTCCAAAAGTACAAAGAAGTGACTGCAGTGTTTTTAAGGTCAGTTTTAACATTGAGTATCAACATGGAAAATGCAAGCAATAATGAGCTTAAGTCTAACAAAATGGATGCTTATGAAGGCCAGCAAACCTACCTCTTCAAAACTAATTAGTGTCCACAAAACAGGCTGAGGAATATAGCCAGGGTCTTCTTTAGCACTGCATCTGTTTTTCAGGCTAAACTGCTGACATGTTCCTTTGGAATTTTGGCATGACAAGGACTTCTTTTAGGGAAATAAAGCTTCTTCTTTTATAAAGCTAAATAAATTTACTGAGAAGGTTCATCTCTAACAGTCATATACTTCCTAATTAAAAATACCTACAAAAAGTCATTATATAATTAGTACTTGTATTGGAGGGGAGGGAAAACACATATCTTGAATGGATCTGCCAGAGCTTCTTTCACCTACTCTATTAAATAATGGCTGATGAAGAGCAACAAACATCACATGGTGCCAGACGTTGCAGAGCTTGCAGGTCTCAAGGGACACTCAGAAAAATGCATCAAAGTATGTGACTTTGGTATGTGAATTTGGTATGTGTACGGTCACAACTGTGTATGTGATGTAGTCTGCTACTCCATTTTTCCACATGGAAACCAAGTTGGTGGAATTAAAATATGAGGATGAATTCTCACATAATTGAAATAAATGGATAATGTCTAATTGCAGCATATAATGGTATTACTGATATCTTGGGCCTTACTCTCAGGGCAAACTACAAGATGTTTAGGTAAGGTAAGTCTGATAATTAAAATTTTGTTGAATAAAATTCATGCTTGGTGGCGTACCCTTCATAAAGATATGCAACAATTTTTCTGTGTCTTTATACAGGTACTGGCAGCTTGGTCCCATGCTAATATACTCTGAAAGCCAGCTATCCTTTTTCACTCATGGGCTGAATTACTACAGTTAAGTTTAACTAAGCACAATTCTCTAAAACTGTAATTAGTTTGGAAAGATCATTTCTTGTCAGACCTGATACTGCAGGGACTGCATATGTGCTCACCTGGTTTTTTACCCCCAACTATATAATTTTGTGTAATTTGATACATATCAGAGAAACAAGCAGGGAAAAGTAAACTTTTAATAGCTGACTTTTATTTTCCTGATTGTTGTGTGTCTGTTGTCATTCTCAAAGGACACTGGTGACTTAACAGATTTTGATAAGGTATTGTACTTCACGCAATAATGTAATTGAATTATCTACACTGAGTAGATAATTCATTGCTATCTTGACCCTCTGCTGTATGCAAGATTCAAACCTAACACAGAATGTCCTTTTAATACAGCTACCTCAGTGTCAAGTGCCCAAACAGGTAATTAAATGCATATTAGACAACTGCATTAATAGCCAAGTAGGGCATAAGGCGATACTACAGCAAAATAAATCCTATCTAGCTATTTGACAACTCACTCTGGTAAAGAGGTAGAAAATAAAATGCGCATTCTGGTGTGCAGCTGAAGTCTTTCTTCTGAGAAACAAACTTGAGTAAGCTTTCAGGACACCCTTCTTTAAATACCAGCTGCTCTTTTGTGTCAGTCAGGGCTACAGAGAACTGATACTGGTACTATGATTGAGGTCTGAGCCCAGGATTTATACAGTCTGGCTTTAAATTCTGGCTGAGGGCTGCGTGTGTGCATGCATGGGCAAATGGCTTCTTTGTGCTATGCTTCCTTGTTTATAAAACAGAAAGATTCATTTCAGTCTCAAAAGAGTTTAAGTCCATAAATTCTGGGGGCATGCAGGTCTCGTGGTAGATGTGGTCATTGTGGTCATTCCAGAAACTCCAAAGATACAAGAAAGCACCACCATGGACTAAAACAATCTAGGTGGTCACATTACAATAATTACATCAAGGACCAGTGTATCCTAGTTAGGTACTTTTCAGAAATACTTCTTTCTTTTTCTTTACTTTTAAAAATCTTTCATACATAAAATATTTTTTTTAGGAGTGCACCAGTTTAGAATCCAAAAAGCTATAAGTAAATGCAATGACACTTTCTTGGTATCAGCAATGTTACTCTTTCTCACTACTTCGATGAAAAAGTCTCTATTCAACATTACAGACACTCTCCTTGCTAGGAATTCAGGCTTTGAGAACAATATTTAGTAAATAGTTGCACTAATTTCTCAGTCTGGTAATTAGTGTGGTGTAATTCACAGAAGTGAAAGAGAAAAAACAAGACCAGATTCCAGAGAGTTTAAAACAGCTCTGTTGCAACATTCCAGCCCTTTGTGGTACTCCAAAAGCGGAAAAAAAGAATCACTGTAGACTTGGAAAGACATTTTAGTAACACAGTTGGGTGTCACAGTATAAGAAAGATGTTAGAAAGAGGCCAGAGGAAGGCTATGAAGATGGTGAAAGGCCTAATCAAGCCCTGTGGGCTGTCAGAAACTCAGATTTGTTCTGCAGAGTGAAGTTCTAACCAAGTACATTCTCTCTGATTATTCCCCCAGTTGTGGAATCTGGAGGGTAGCTGGGGGAAGGAGCAGGGAAGGAGCCTCTGCCTTATGTTGGCCAAACATGAAAACTTAGTGCCATCCTTGTGGAGCTGCTTTGAAAACTGTTCATGTTGATTCCTTTGATGTGGTTAATGGCTTCTCTGATCACATCTATGAAGATATTTACAAGAACAAACTTCAAACAAGAACCTGTACTTATTTTTCTGTTACTTTGAAATACCTGTTCTGCAACTGGCACTCTCTTCTTTTAATGTTCATTTAAAGCTATGAAAAAGCACATTTCATCTTTATAAGCATATTCACTAATTTTGATTTCTGTTTTCCAGAGCAGAGTAAACCTTGGACTAAACTGTAGAAGTAGTTTTACTGTTTATTGTGTAACAATGTAAATATGCAGGAGTTTTTATCAGAATGTTTTACAAACTTTTGACTAAGTTAAGGGTGTTAGTGGGGAGCAGCCAAAAAGTTCTATCTTATCTAGTATGCTGTTTCACAAAATATAAATCAGGCCATCACTGGTCACAAAACTTTATGTACTTGTGTATTAAAGTTAAGTCTGAAAATGTGAGTGTTCCCATCATTTCATCCCACATTAAACTTCAGATCTATATGTCTTTATTGTCATAGAAATTTGTGTTAGTGTAGTGCCTGACTCCTAATGAATAATTTGCAAAAGAGGTGGACTGACAGTTTTTCAGCATATTGTGTTTGCATCTTAATGAACATTTTCTGCTTGGTCATGATCAAAATAGGAATACATTTACATAATGTTAATCATGTACTTGTTTTTACCATTTGGAAAAGGGCAGGGCTTAAATTTAATTTTTACTGTGTGCATGTCTCTAACACAAATTTAACAACTAGTTTAAACTACAAGCTGCTGTTGTGGTGAAAACTGATGTTAACCATCCCTACTACAAGCTCTATATTAAATATTCTTTTATGATGTTTTATAGATTGATATTTTATAACTCATTCCTATTGCTAGCTCTCTAGACATGAATCTTACCTGAACTTTCCCTAATATTTCTCAACCTTTTTAATTTAGAGGATCACTTTCCATTTTTAGGTATTCATGGAGTCATAATTGTCTTCTGCTGGTTTGGTACGACTTTTTCTTTGGAACCAGAAAGTAACAGGTGCTTATAAAGATCTTTAAAGATTTTTTACTTGCATCTTAATGGAAGTGGGGTTTGGGTTTTTTTGGTTTTTTTGTGGTGTGTTTGTTTTGTTTGGTTTTTTTTTGGTTTTTTTTTTTGTTTGTTTTTTTTTTTTGGTTTTTTGTTTTTTTTTTTTTTTTTTGGTTTTTTTTTGGTTTTTTTTTTTTTTTGTTTGTTTGTTTTTTTTTTTTTTTTTTTTTTTTGGTTGTTGTTTTGTTTTGTTTCCTTTCTCAAATGTTAAAGTAGAAACCTAGTCAAGCTGAAAGAAACAGAGAAATATATAGAGAGGTAGAAATAGTTCTTTTTAGACAAGGTGGTGCCAGATCTCATTTGTTTGCTGCTTCTGTTCCTTTTAATGGTATTTTGTATCCCTTAGCATTAATCATGCCCGTAATGGTACTGCTGGGCTGGCTTTGAAATTTCAGTGCCATTCCTTTTGTCTTAGAATCAGGGCTCAGTTAATTCAGTACTCTTAACTGTTTCCCAGTGTTCAATTGTCACAAAAATCATATGCAGAGTGTATGAAGCAATTCTGTCCCTGAACTTGGTTCATACAGGTAGAAACCAGTTTTCTATCAGCTTCTCATTAAGGTAAGCCATCCATTATTAGTGTTAAAACACCGATCATTGGACCATACCCTTTATTCTGCAGTGACCTTGCACAATTCATTTTCTTTTGGGTAAATAGCGCGTCTATGTGTACAGCTGTAAGACAACAGCAGGGAAAAAAAAGGAACTGATACTGGTAATAGCAAAACAATGATAACTTGTTTTCTCTTTGTAATATTCATCTATATATAGTGACTTTATTCCTGTGAATTTTTTCATTAAAGCCCATTAATTCACTGAGAAATTACCAATTTTTCTTTCAACTGCCTTTATGCAAAACAAATAGTGGTCTGACTTGTACCATCCCAACCTTTTCTTCTTAGTTGAAATGACTATGACATTTCCATAGCATCAGAGAGTTTAGACAAAATGCTTTTCTCTCAGAATCTCTAGCATTGCTTTCCAGATGAAGCAAAAATCGTAAGAGGATCAAACTGAGAATCATTCTGTACCTGAGAGGTGAATTTTTCTGTATTTTGATACGGCCACAGAAAATGTGCATCAGTCCTTGGTTTCTTTCAGCTCTTGGCTATGTCTTCATTGAAAACTCTTGTCACCTGTTTGTAGTTTCTCATACTGGCTTAAGCCACGGATGGAGATAGGTTTGTGACAGGAGGCTAAGATGGGAGGTGGGGCTGAGGAGGAGCAGGCACACGGCCCATTCATCATTCTTCTTAAGGGATGGTACTTCTCAGGCTCTGCTGTGTCTACCTGAGCTCTTGTGTACTGTAATTGAGAGACCAAAGGAGTTGACAAATACTGCACTGGCATCTGGAATTTTAGGAAAGCTAAACAAAGGCAAGAGAGATCTGTTATCAACTCTACTATACATACTTCGATGGAAGCAGACACTCTGTTAGTAAAACACGTTTAATGACCAGACTCATAAAGACAGTTACTGGGTTTGATTTTACAGAGAGTTTGACTGGTGTACAGAGTGTACATATGAGAATATGATGGTGTGCTTTGTTTTGAGAAGGAACAGCAATGTTTTAATTGTCCAGATTCTTTCTGAAAGGACATGAATTAACAGTTCACTATTGTGAACCTTTGCATTCATTCAGTGCTGGGAAGAGCATTGTGAACTGATGTATAATAGTTGCTTCCAAAATAGATACTGACAATGGGCTCTCCTTGTGGGAGACAGAAGAGTGATTGAGTATTTTCACATTGAAATCAGGAATTCTAGTGTCTTTAACACATTTTTTTCAAATATGCATGAGCATATTTAATTTTTTTTTTACTGACAAATTGTTTTCCACTCAAAGGAGGTTCTGATTTTGGTGCCATAAGATATTTTTCTGGGTCTCTGTACTTCAAAGATGGAGAACTTGATCCCTTAGCATAAGTTTCATTTGCATAAATATGCTATATCTGTGTTGCATAATTATAGACCACCAATACGAGCAGCAGAATGTTACATGTCTGGAACTTGAAAAAATCTTTTAATTTGACATTTTTGTATTTTTTGTCAGTCAAGGGTTGGTTTCATTTTACAGAATTGTTGAATAGGGAAATGATGATTGAAGTAGAAGCTGTTTCAAACACCTAGTGTGTATAGTAGTCATCTGCATGTTGCTATATCAATGTTTAATTCTGTAAAAGAATTTTTCATTCTCTTTTTCTTTTTTTTTTTTTTGTAGCAAAATATAGGTATAAAAACATGTATGACTAACTTGGATTGAGAGATAAATCTCTAAAAATACAGCATGGAACAGAAAACAAACTCAACTGAAAAAAACCCAAATAGTTTCATTTGCCACAGCGCAGTGATTATCTAAGAGAGCTTAAGAATAAACACTTCCAAGTGATTTCTGTTTGTCTAGTGTTCACAGCTTCAGGGTGAAAGTTGAGATTTTTTTCAGGAAGCGTATATGGATTACCAAAGGTAAATATCTCATGAAACCTTACTGTGGTTATAGAGAAAAGGGCTGGAGTTTCTAGCACTGTTTAATTCTGTACCCCCACGCCATGGTGCAGGTGTGGTGTCAGCAGGAGGCAGCTGAAGTGGACAGGTCAGGCTCAAGGGAGGTGTGGGCAGACGTTGGATCAGCCTGGTGGACCAAGCCCCTCTCTGCAGCTGGTGTTTTCCTGTTCCTCTAAGCTGCAGGTTTTGTGGTTTGTTGCTGAAAGACAGTGCCAGCAAGCCCAAGATGTGGCTCCCAGAAAAAGGAAAGGGAGAGACGGGCATGGAGCCCAGTGGAGCCATGTGAGGCCCAAGCTGCAGCTGCTGGAGCCACAGCCAGAACATGGAAAGTTCCAGTCCTGCTCCCACAAAGTCAGGCCCAGGAGAAGCAGCAGCTGACTTGTTTCAGAGCCCTGTCAGGTCCCACCAGGTTCTGCCTTGTCCCTGTTTTGGGGCTGGGGGAAGTTAAGCCTTTGTTTTCCCACCTACCACAAGCCCAGCATGGGGCCAGTCACCATTTCGACCTTTGGGAAACCACACTGGGCGCTGTCTTCAGGAAATGTTTCTGTTTGTTCTGTGGTGAATCCCCTTTTGGGGTAAAACACTCTTTTGTATGCTTTTATTAATATTGTTGTGGTTATTGCGATTTTTCAGTAAATTGTGATTCCATTTTATAGTCTCTCCCAGTGTTTCCTCCACTGTCAGAAGGAGGCAAGGGAGAGGAGAGAGCTTGAAGGGGTTTAATTTTCCTGCTGGGTTTTAAAGCAATATAAACTTTAACAAATTAAAGTTGAGGTAGGAAATTTTGGCTAAGGGATAGAATTTGTGAAATGCAAAGTCGAACAAAACTCTTAACTAAAATAAATACAAATTTTTGTTTATTTTCTGTACATGTGATTGACCTTTCAACTGCTGTTGTCTTAATCTGAAGACTGCTTCTGCATCAATTGATAAATGTGGATTTTCTTAGATCGGAATAATAGTGTTTCTATCCCTAAGTCTTTAGCTTTATTCCTGTTACTTTATTTTTAGTTGTTAATGGTAACTAGACACCAGCAACTTGTATGTGGGCATCTTCACATTTGGGTGTGTTTAAGACAGAGAAGTAGGAGCTTCAGAGGGTTTAGGAAGTACTGGGGAGATCTGGCACTGGAAACTGAACAGCTGCAGGCTTGATGCTTAAAATGACAGCAGTGACAGGCGACAAGGTGTGTTTGAGAAGACACTGATAGCTTTGAATAGAACACAATTAGGGCCATCATAGCTAAAAACTCAAAACTGTGAACTTTATTATGAAGTACTTGGCATAATCATGTACTGATCAACAGTTTTTGGTGTTAGTTGCAGAGAGTTACTTTCGGTGGGATTTTTTTTGTTTGAGGTTTGGTTTAGGGTGTACTACAATTGAGTGCTAGGTCCTTTTTCTCCTAAAAGAAGTAAGTGCTCTGTCTTCCCAGTGGCAGAGCTTTGAGAAGAAAGGACTTGGGGGATATATTCCTCCCCTTTAGTTTACAGGTCTACAGTCAAAAAACTTGTTTACTGTTATTTGTGTCTGCCAGCACAGATACCAAGTGTATTGAAAGATCCTCTCGTTCCACACTTCGATGTATTGCTGCATGCTAGTAAACTTTCTCTGAATAGACCAGTGGTTCTGTATTCTTGATTCCTATTCAGTCTCTAATAAATGGGCAAAGAAATACCTTTATTAATTTTACAATAATAGTCATGTTCTATAGAGCAGAAGTTAGAGCTTGGAGGGAGTTTAAGGGGAGCTGAAGTGATGTTCTCAGCCTGTTCACAAACCTTTTGTATGTCATGTTATATTACCTCTGAGCTGAAAGATACTAAAACAAAATCCATTAAGAGAAGACCTGATGTTATCTCAACTGCCTTACATATAAAAAGATAGATGAAGACTATCAGTCTTCTGATAGAGAAAGCCACATGTCCATTTCCCCTCAAATTCCTCTGGCTTTATAAACAAATATTTGTGTTTATTCTTTGATAAAGCAGCCAAAGAAAAAAGGCTGAGGTAATAGATTGCATAAGCCTAATGGCTGGAAGATGGGATCCTCAGGCTGCTCACTTCTTTCTGGCCTCAAAGCGTTCCCATTCAAGTCTATTAAAAGCTATCCAAAAAAACTTTAAAAGCTTTTGAAACTGCTGGATTCTTTTGTTTGTTTGTTTGGAAGTAGCACTACTTCTTTACTTCCAGTGCATCTGGTTAATCATCAAGAGTGCCTGTTGTTCTTTTGTTGTAGTATACAGGGGTATATTTTTCTACTCCCTAAGATGGTTTCCCACCCTTTTTACTGTTTTTTTGGTTGGTTTTTTGTTTTGGTGCTTTTGTTTTGTTTGTTTGTTTGGGTTTTTTATGGCTATTTTTATTTTAACTTCACTTGCTAGAACTGTAGTTGTGTTTTAATGGTGGTTTTCAATAAACCCTCAGACTCCTTCTCTCCAGTTTGGGTTAACAGACAAGTTTTTATTCAGCTGCATAATGTAAAATAAAAGGAGAACATTGTTAATTATGAATTACTAGGCTTGCTAGCTGTGTCCAGACATATATTGCAGAATTCTGATGCCCTTCCCAAGGGTAAGTTTGAAATAGCTGTGAGCTGCCAGGTCTACTTTGTGTAGACTATTCCCAGCTCTCACTAAATAATAACACAGACTTTTTGAACTTTTATATAACTGTGTGTGAACTTATGTACAAATAAGAAATTCCGGATCAGCGTTGGCTCTTTAGTGGAGTGTGGAATAACACAACATACACTAACTGATAGCCAATTTATACATTATTTTTTCTTTCCAATACTTTTCCTTCCTCCCCATGTTTAATGCACTTTGACCTCATGAATTCACCACATGAAATGGGGAATTAAGTATGTTGTCTTGGTTGTGCCTGAAGCCCTAACTGTTGTTAGGCTGGAGTAATTAATATTAAGGCCCTCCAATATTTAAATCCTTTTGGAGGTCTTCAGTGATCTTGAAGGTTGGTTTGTCTTTAAGACCATTGAAAAAGAAGGAAGTCTTTATGTTCCTTTGCTTGTATTGTGTTTGTGCAGAAAGAAAAATGAAATTAAAGAAGCTGAATGTGTAGAAGAATAACATTACAAGCTTTCATTGGTAAGTCCATGAAGAAAATAGCAAATTCAGTCTATGTGCAGACTAAAAATTTATGCTACTATTGACTTATAGGAAAGGGAAACATTCATGTGGTACTTAATGTGTTCTGAAGTTTTGATGAAATAATATTTGAGATTTTTTAGTTTTCAGGTAGCTGAAGTTATCAATTTATCACTTGTGTGGTACAGCTCCCATGACCCAGATGACATCTGTACCTTACCTGCCATACTCCTCATTCCTCTTGGATAGCATATTCATTCAGCAACTAATGATCTCTGTATTGTGTTTTAATAACATTAATATTTACTTTTCTTTTTAAGTTCTGGCAGTGAAGCAGAAGGTTCTGATTAAGTGTAATCCAAGACAACACTGTATTTCAAAATAGTCTTATTGATTGCAACAGCTGATACTACTTTGCCCTTAAACAGAAGGAGCAATTTATTTTCATACTAATTTGATGTTATATACCTTAATCTTTGCAACTTGAGTTTCTTTCATATCTGAATGATACAAACAATGTGTTTGCTATTCTAGCCAAGACAGTTCATTACAGCTTATAATGGGAAAGTTTAATACATTTTTGGTCTGTGATACAATAATCAGTTCTGACAAACCTGTGAAGCCTGTAGTGCTTCAATGGCTTCTACTGATTTTCAGGCAAAAGTAAGAATTCAAACCTGAGAAGTCTTAATTTTTAACTGTAACTGAAATGTGTGTGTGTTCTTTCGTGTGAAGTTTATTGATTTTGATCCTATATTGTGTGCCTAAGGATAAAAACATAGGCATAAATAGGATTATCTGATATATAAGGGACATGAAATGATATGGATTAAAATAGGTTTTTGTCTCATAGGCATTACATGGATGCCTCTGTTTTTTTCAGTGATTTGATGTTGGCTAATGGAAAATGTTAAGCATATTTCCTTCTTTTCTTTTTATATAAGTTTCTGACAGCAAATCTGTAGCTAAATATCAGTTTATGATTTCCATCTGTTCATGTGTAATAGTGTCTTATAATGCAGTCCAGATTGCTGCCCAATGGAAATGTCCTATAGTAGGAGAAAGGCTTTCAAGTGATTGTTGCACATACTAATTATTTTCTTAAATGAGTACTTCATATAATTTTGAAGACACAAAACTAATTTTAAAGACAGAGTCCTTGATGCAAAAATTCCCACTAATTAGCAAAGATAGTGCCTCATCTTTCTAGTGACAATATTTTTTAAAAGAAAGGTTTGCATAGTTGTACTGCTGTGGTAAAATAAGATAATAAAGTGTATCCTTACATTCAGGTAGGCAACAGAAGGAGGAAAATTGCTGAAATGTTTCCTAATCGCAAACTTTGTGATCTCTGCAGTGTGTTTCTCAGCTAGTGAAGACTAGATTAAAGAGCATTTATTGAAACAGATATAGGTTTAATTCTGAGAACTCATGTGATTTAGACTAATTGATAAAACTGTTAAAACTCTAGCTTTTGAAAGGTGTGTGTCAGCATGTTTTACAGTGAAGATTTCCACTCTTCCCAGCTGGGAAGAAGGACTTGGTAATGGGAACCATGTGTATCTGTATGGTGAGAAAACAAGACAGGGAATAAAAAAACCTTACCTGTGTTATTCATGTTCTTCATCACATCAGTCTTGATTTTTGCACAGCTGACAGTAAGTCATTGCAGGGGAGTTGGACTAGATGACCTTTAAAGGCCTGTTCCAACCCAAACTATTCTGTGATAAATGGTACTTTATTGTTGCTTTTCTTTACCTGTTCCGCAATCAAGTTACCTTTAAATACCTGTACTGCCTGAGAGTTTCCTGCTTTCGTATGTAATGATAATCTAAATAATAAAATTAACCTGACAAGTCATTTTAATATATATCAGTTTAGGACTAATTTAAGGACAACTGTATTGTGTGTTAAACGAGCCGGGATGCTGTCTGTGCCTTCCAAATTGGGCTGAAAGTGCCTCTTAGAGGCAGAACTGTGTTCAGCCTAGTGAGGTTTAGCTTTGTAATAGCCTAAATTATTATTATCAAGAGCTCTCGCTTCCTGGAAAAAATGTGTTTCGTATCCATGATGAATTTCCTTTCACCAAGACAGTTTGTTGCAGTTGTTTTAGTGGTATGAATGTGAATTTCTGTGGGTTTTTGCAGCTCAGTTGTTATCAGTTCAGAAATGTTCTCAATGGGTAAGCTGATTTCCTGGGGTTTGCCTCCTGTGGCTGTGTGCTTTGCACAGGGGGACCCCTCACGGAGGAGCTGGGAGTACTCCATCCCAAGTTGAGAAACTGGAACTAGTCACGGTTGTAGTCGTGAGGGAGTGTGGCTCTGTCATTTTGGAAAATGAAAGCCATTGGATTCAACTGCTTTTTTGATGAATATACTGGATGAGTTGGTATCTAGGCTGAGAGCAGGGATTGTTGTCAAATGCCTATATCCACAACAGATGTGCAGAGACAGCCAGTCTGACTCGCGCGGCCCAGCTGGGCCAGACAGTGCCATTAAACTTGTGTCAGTTACCCCGCTGCAGTCACAGCGCGGCGCTGCCCGGCTTCCCTTTGATGTCAGGAGACGTCTGGCTCTGCTGATGCACAGGCGTCTTTTCCTCCGCGGAGAGGAGCAGCGTGAAACTCCTCTGCTTCTAAGGTGTTGAGAGACATGATTTAAAAACATAACCAAAACCTCACAATACCTAAACCAATTCTTTTTCCCGCTCTGAGCAGCTGGAAGGCACAAAAGCTTGAACAGAGCTGTGGCAGCTCAGTAATTTTTCGTTCAACAGAAAATGTTGCATTTTGAAATCAACCTTACTCTGTACAATTGTAAATACAGTTTTTAGAGGTCAGTATATTACAGAAATTGTACCTCAGCCGAAGAACAGGTTAAAATAGTTCATGGGGCATACAAAACTACTAAAGTTCCAGATGCTTTTTAAGTGCCACCTGTAAAGTCAAGTGAAATTTCTACTACCTGTTGTATTTGCAGTCTTGTGACATTGACTACAGAAGAGGGGCCTTTTCTGTAGCCTGTGGAAGAAATGGCTACTACTTTAACCAAATTACCATTGGGATAATTTATTCACGTTTCAGAACACAGACGGGAGGCCACTTGGACAGAATAAACTCTTTTAAATTTGACATTGTTTTGCTGAAAAAATAGCTATACTTATGTATTGCAGTACAGCCCTTTATCTTGCTTGAGAGCTCTTCTCAGTTGGTCATAGGCTGGTAGTGTACAGAGATGTAAAGTCCTGATCTACAGCAGTTTTGATATAGAATTTCCTTTTGATGAAAAGTGACCCATTTTCTCATTGATAGTGTGATGTATGAAACATAGTGAGAATTTTTACCCTGAGTCAGTTTTAATCCTGCGTATTGATATCAGCCCAAGATATCCTTACCTTCCTGAGATGAAGATAAGTTGGTATGAAATAGGTGTCAGAAGATGTGTGAAAATATTTTGAGGTGGCTGTTCCAAAGCTAAGAGAAGTTACTTTAATCTAGGAATGTAAAAGTAATAAGACTTCAGAAATTATTTTAATATGAGCAAGGGAGGTTGATGTTTACAACTTACATACAGCCATAGTGTTTCTGCCTTTTTAAGGATAAACTGTGAATTGAAAAAGAAGATAAAAATGATAATGTAGATATAGAACAGTAACTGAGGAGTTGAATGATGAGAGTATGCACATTTTCAGTGTTTACTCATCATGGAGCTTCCTTTGTACCACATGATACTGTAGAGGACTATTGCCTCTTGACTTTTCCTCCCTCTTTTCTGCCCAAGCTTATCTATGAATTGTTCCTACCATAATATGATGGCTTCTGAGCACTGTTGTCACATGGGTAGTTCCCTCTTTAACCACTGCAACTAAATTTGCTGATTATCATGAATCAAATTTCAATTTATTTTATTTCCATTTATTTGTTTTTTAACTTGATGTTATTTTATTCATTATGTGGCAGTGTTGCCAGAGAGTCGGTATCATGACAAAGAAGTCCTTCTCAAGTTTCCCTCTGCTCACTCAGTCTGAAGAGCAACTTCAGCATTTAACATGTATCTGGAAGGTCATGTGTCATCAGAATTCACCAGTGGTATTTTTGCTTTGAAGTATCCCAGATGAATAATATATTCCTTATTAAAAAACATATCAATCAGTATATCCTCCCACAGAAATTTATAGTAGTGTTGTTGTAGCCCCTCCCCCTAGTAATGGCTTAGATTAAAATAACTTTCTGATTTAAAATTCTGAAGTAGTAACTTCCATTTCATAGAGCAGAAGGGAAGACGTGTGTGTTTTTCATACGTGCTTTGTTTGAATTAGCAAAAAATATTTATATGTCTGTCTATATCTATCTATATATATGTATCTCCTTACATGGTTGCAGCTTGTTAACATAAAAATGAACTTTTGAACCTTACTATTCATATGCACAAAAATAGTAATTAAGACTAACAGAATTTGAGGATGGAGACTTAATACAACAGCAAGGGAAATTTAAGTTGTATATATGGAAACCAACCATGGTCAGTGGAGACTTAAACCAAAAGCTTCTCAGGAGAATTTGGGTTCATGAGTGGAAATGTGGAGTACAGAGAGGAAATGTATGAGATTAATTCAGTAGTTTTCATACTGGCATAGAAAGGAAGTGTTACGGCTGTGCAGCTTCTCTGGGGAAAGCTGAGTTCAGGCCAGCACCTGCACCTCTGGTGAGGGCACAGACTTCTCAATGTCACAACTTCTTTGGGAGTTCAGACTGTGAAGTTTCCACAAACCTTTTCTTCAAAATAGAGTTTTAGCATTGCTGCGGTGCTTACTGTGTAATATTTCTTTAAAATCAAGTGAAAATATCATCAGTGCCTCTGTACTGACAGTTCAAAACACTTCCACTCTCAATGGTAGCAAAAGGATTATTGCCTTATAGAGCTCTGCAGGTTTCAGCCTTATTAGAAATGGGTTAATGCTAGATTTTAGCCTATTGACTATTGTTGGAAGCAGATTACTTTGCTTGTGTAAAATAAAATCTGACAACTGAAAGTCTTAATGTCCGCAAAAGATAATCTGACCAAATATGTGGGTGTTCCTACTGTTTGATTTGGGGTGGTTCGGGGTTTTTTTCAAGACCAGACAACTCTTTGCATACTGTGCAATTCTGACTGCTAACAAAACAGTATGTAAAGCTAAATCAACTTTCTTGTCATAAAATGAGTATTTTAATGAATTTTAAATACAAAAAGAAAATCTTGATTCCTCTTTTTCTCTGGACTTACTGGGGGAGTTCTTTTTGACTTTAAGTGGCATTGCCTTACCGAGCATAACATTCTGCAGTTCTGACTTTTAGTAAGTTTAGTGATGATACGTCTTCTGATAATAAATAATTGTGCTGTATTGTGGTCAGGAAGCATTGGTAGAGATTGATGAATACAATCTGTTGTATCCCTTGCTGCTGTGGGACCAAAGTACTGAGTGAGGGGCTGAACTTGTTTTCAGCTTTTTGTAACAGCTACGTGAGATGCAGTTGAGGGAATTGTTTGCCCTTTTGTTTTGGAAAATTTTCATCAAACAGTCCTTGTTCAAGAAAAGATTTGGGAGAAGACCAGAATATTTCTAGGCATGTAGGAAAAGAATTCTTTTTAATTAAAAAGTTTAATCCAATCTAAATCAGGATTAACACCAAGAGGCTTTCAATGAGCCAGCTGGCTCTCCTACCAGAGGGAAGTTTTTTGTACAAAACCACCTTACTGTACACATCACTAGCCCAGACTGTTATGTTTTTACCAGGCACAAAGAGCTCCATATCACACTGACATGAAATTAGGTCCTGCTCTTGCTTGTATAATTTTGATTTTGCTAATCTCTTTTGTTAATGTCTGCTGCAGAGATTTATAGTAGTGATGTTGATATGCAAGTGTTTGAAATATGATTGCCTCCGTTTCTCAGCATGGAGAAGATGGTTGTGGAAGGTCTGCATTAGCTGCTAGTTGTGTCACGGATGTTCTATAATGCATGGTTTCAAACTCGTGGATTGAGGATTTCATGTGGGTTTCTCTTATGAAAGTCCATCTGAACTTCCAGCGTAATGCCAGGGAGGGTAAGTGTTGAGAGGACTTCTTTGTAATGTTCCCCCTATGGACTCCTTGAGGCCACTGGACCTCTGCCCCTTTGAATCTTCTGAAAGTCAAGAGGGAAGGGCTCCCCTTAGAGCAGGTGATTATTTTATTCAGAAAGGAACCGGGTTGATACTGCCTGTGTTTTTATTCCTAGTTCTGCCTGAGAATAGTTTGGACTTACTTGTGAAGAGGGGAAGGATATAGCAAGAAGAGTTTTCCAGAGATAATTAAAACGTTTTAATTTACTATTTGTTGTAATTCTAACATTTAATTAAACATAGGGAGGCTTTTGTACTTTCATTTACTTAAAATGGCTTTGATGTTCCTGAAATCTAATTTTTAAGTGGTCTATATGTTGTTAGAGCTTATCTTTATTCATGCTTATCTTTTTGATCTCCATTGCAGATGAGGTCTTTAGGCTGCAGACTTTAGATTGGAAAAAAAAGATAAAGCAGTATTTTTTATCTGTGTTGATATTTTAGCTATATGAAGTAGCCAATATCTCCATTAACAACTCACATTTTTGAGGGTAAAATAAATCTTACTTCTGATTTATGTATAAATGAAGCTAAGACCAAGATAAATGGTTTCCATAAAGAAAACAAAAAATATAATCAAGAGCTTATCTCATCAGAATTCTTAAAATGTAATTAAAATTAATTCTGTAATAGCTTAACAACCATGGGGCTCATGTAGCATGCAGGCGCATTACTGTTTTTTTAAAAATTCTTTCAAAACTTCTGTTTTACACAAACTCTCATAACAACATTAAGGTTAGAAATTGTGTTTATCACTGTAAATGCTTAATCTATACATAGCCACTGTCAATTAAGCAAATATCACGCTCTATCTGTTGGTGCTACACAGAGTTTTCATAAGGTTATTCTTGGTACTCTAACTTCCTAAGATTCCTAGTAAAATATTAAGCTCTTCTACCTTAACCACGTCAGCTGCCGTTCTGATCACAAGGCAGTGCTGTTTGCTGTCTTCCTTTTTTTGGCTGTTAGACCAGATGGCAGTAGCTTGTTTTCCAGATTAGGTTAGTTTAGCCAAGAAGTGTGAAGACAAGCAGGGTTATAAGTGCAATATGTTGCAAATAACAGTATATCTTAGCAATTAGTTTTATTAAACCTGATGGTGACTTACTAGAATACAGCATTGTCCTTACATATAGGTCTTTCAGTTATTTTAACAGATAGTTTAGTGATTCTTTTTGCTTTTTTTGCTAGTCAATACCCTTTTTAAAAAATAGATTATTATATGGCTGCAGAAAGTTCATATAATATAAATAACAAATATATATAAATAAGTACCAGTCTCTAGGCTGCCTTACTAAATAGAGTCAGACACTCTATATTGATCTTGCTTTTTTTCACTATTTGAATTGGATTTTTCTTGAAGGAGTGACATGCACATTTGTATAGTGGAATGCTTGTGACAACTGTATGTGTGTAGAAAGGAGTTCCATTAACTTTTCTTGCTAACACTGGAGACCTGAATTAAGATATTAGGACACCATAAATAAGAGCAAACCCTGCTGTTTTATACTCAGCTGAGGTTTATTATTTAGAGAACAAATCTGTGGTTTGCAACTCTTTTTCTTCGCTCTTATCATAGGCACAGTGCTTCATAAGTTTACTGACAGTTTCGGGGTTCTGAAAAGCCACAAACCTTTTCCTTGTGTCATTACATCCTTCTCTTTACAGCTATCTCTTTACTTGTCCTAACAAAACAAGAAATTGGAAGTGACTGGGAGAAAACAAAGATGAATGGTGACTGTTGTGTTTGCTCTCATGGTAACTCATCAACTTGAAGTCAACACTTGGGTCAAGCAAAACAGATAAGTCTGAAGTTGGAAAGCTTATGGAGCTGCTTGACATATGCTTATTTTTAAATATACTACTACATCATGGTGCCTAAAGATGTTGCTTCTGTAGATTTTTACCTAACTTTATAGTTAGCATTATGTGCAGTATTCAGGAGTCATAGCAGTGATGCTGTAGAGCTGAAGATGTGTTTTAAGTATGCACTATTTGTTTTAAAGCATTTACAAATTTTTGAAAATTTCATATTTGGTGCAATTAAGTCTTCTATTTTTTTCTATTTTATTGGATCCTGTTTTACCGAAATATTTGCTATAGGCCATATTATTTCTGGAAATAACGATGCTTGTTGGGATACCTAAACTTTGATCTATATATGCAGTTCATCTGATATCTCACTTTCCATGGGATTTTGTCTAGTTTTGCCTTTTCTGGGACAATTTGAAATGTAGACCCTTACCTGTCCTATATGTTATGTGACTACGAGAAAGGTTGATTTAATAGTATATGCATGGTATGCCTGGTCTTAAATCCAGAAAGAGCCACAACAGTCTAATTAAAATATTTTGTGTAGTGAAATGCTGGAAGAAAAAAAAAATATAAGGTTGTATGTTAACTGTAGTTTTAAGAAAAAAAAAAAAAGAGACCAAGTACTTGGTCAGACCCTAGTCTCTCTTCCTTAACAAAATTTGCAGAAAAATGAGAAATGCAGGCTCTATGTTCAAACCAGGTTGAATGTACATGTGGGATAGTGATTTCATTGTAAAAGATAAACCTTTTGCCTTTTAGTTTAAAAGCAAATCCTTAAGAGTATTATTCACTAATCAATATGCTTCTACTTACATGTTCAAAATAAAGTCCTGGCAAAAATGCTGTCTTGAAATAAAGTGATGGATATCAAATGCCAATGGAACTGTAGCAGGCTGTAGCAGGCTTTTCAGAATTGCTACTTCTAATTTTCAGGCAGCTGCTGCATTAGATTTCAGTTAACAATCTCAGTGCCTGCTCGGTTGTCTGTGTTGGGATTTTTGAGGAGGGTTATTTTTTCTTTTAACTAGTTCCAGTGAGCATTTGTTGGAGTTTAAAGTTTGGAGTTTGAAAACAATTCTCTTCTGTCTGAGCAGTTCTAAAGTGCCAAACAGTCTTTTTCTTCTGTTCTGAAAGTGCATTAACCACTATGAAAGAAAATGTTTTGGCAATATTAGTGACTTCTACTTGACCACTAAACTACTGGGGTTTATTACAAAATACCTTTTATACCTATTTCTTTTCATGAATTACTGAAAAAGAAACAAGCTGGAATAAAATTTCTAAAATTAGTCAATAGAATTTCTTGCTGCTAAGGCAACTGAATTCTTAGAAGGGGAAGAAAACATGGGCTTTTGTCCAGACTGAAAAAACTTTAAATTATTTTTCTGGTATTATTTTAAGCTTTGTACTTTGTTTCCATTCTGGTTTGTGCTTTGCATGTGATTTTTGCTTGCTATAGGTCAGAACTGGGTTCAGAGCACATATGCACTAAGGCTGTCCTGAATCTGAAGACTTTTTAAAGGTAGACATTAAATTAAAAGTTTTAGCAGGTATTTCGTGGGCTGATTAAAGACAGCTAGACTTGCAAATGAGACCAACAGTCCTTTTTGCCTAAAATGCAAATAAATAAAATACCTTAAGAGTTAAGATGTTTTTAATTAGGAGAGTTGTTTTGAACTACACAAATAAATATCTAAGAAAAGAAGAAAGCAAAAAATCCAAGTTACTATTTTAACCAGAATAAGTTATGGCTACTGCTTAAGGCATTAGCAGTACTTTCTAGAAGTGTAGTTCCCTGAATGGTATCATTGTTAACCAAAATTTCTGAAGCTGTGAAGTGATTGGTGGTAGTGCTGTGAGGAGCTGGGAATACAATAGGATTCATCTGCCCTCTGTCTAAGGGCAGTGTGGTGCTGCTTGGGTTCATGCTGCGTGACTGAAAAAAATTAACTGAAATTCCAGTTTTGTTTCTTAGAAATCTCTTTCATTATTTTTGCCCACAAATACACATTGGTCTTTAATTCATTATGTTTCTATAGAATCCATGGTAGTTCTGCTCTTAGTAAGACTTAAAACTAGAGCAGAATAGAGTTTTTCTTTATAAAGGTCTTTGAAAAAGTTGGTATGTTAATATTGATACCTTGCACAAATTTAACTTTTTGGCACTTTTTATTAATTCAGTCTATATTTTTCCTTCGGATTTAATTGGGTATAGTGACACAAGTCCTCCATGGCCATAAATTGTCATAGCACCACTGATTCTTTTTCTTCTTCTCTCCATCCCTGAAGTATTGATATCTACATACAGCTGCACTCAGGTTTGGAAGTCGTGTGCTGCTAAACAGCTCCCAGAGGAGGCCACATTTCAGTGAGGGATGAAGGCTGTGTGTATATGGTGGGTGTTGAAAGTGATTCGGAACATTAACTTTGCTACAGAATTATGATTCTGTTTTAAGCTGCTGTTCAGTTTTCCTTCTTCACCAGAGGAGAATGGAGTCCATAGTGAGTAGGTTTGCAGTCCTGCTCGGGTTCAGTATTTAGGCCAATGGTGTGTTTAATGCAGCTTTTGGGCAGGGAAGCAGCTTGAGAGCTGTTCAGTGCCTCAGGCTACCAGCTGCCTGCCTAACTGGCCTGGGAGCACACTGGAAGGATAGCTGAGACACCAAGTCACCTGGCTTCAGTGTTGTTCCCAACTGGAAGAAACCTGCTTATTGGTTTAATGTGGCATCCAGTAGTGTAGATATACAGCAACAGTTTGCTCAGGGATGGTGCTGTCAACACTGGCTGTCCAGTTCCTTCACATCAGGTCAGTGTGACTGAAGTTTGAATCCACGTCTTCTGTTGGGCAACACTTGAAGGCTGCTGAGCTAAAATTTATTTTAAGACTGAGTCTTTCTTCTTCCGAGTGGGATCTTTCACAATGAAGCATGGCAGGCACATAAGACACATTGAAGAGAGAGCCTAAATAATATCCATAGATACAGCAGAAGGAAAACAGATGTAGAGGACAAAGAACATAGTTTGGGAAAGTAGAGCAGTATGCTCTGAATTATTCTTCCAGTTACTCAGTGAACTTGATTTTGACAGCCAGCAAGGCTCAAAATGTGTCTTTCATCAAGAGTGGTAAGTACTAAGTTAGAGGGTAAAGAAGAATTTCTGATTTTGACAGATTTCTTTGTTCAGAAATCCCAGGAGGTTCTTAGCTTCTGTGAAAAATGTGAGGAATTTGAAATGTTTGGTTTTGTTAATCTTTAAGTTGTTAAAATCCATGACACACTGTTTTCTTTGGGAAGATTTTGAATGCAGTTATGCAGTTAACACTTGGATTTGAAGTAAATGCTAATAAGTTTGTTTTACCTAAGACATTTATCTGTTTGAATGTGCAAGGAATGTAGACTAATAACTGCTTATGATCCCAATCCTTTGTTTCTATAATTATTTAAATGTTGTTCATTTGGGTGATTTGTTTCTGTAATTATGTAAGTATGGTTCAGCTGGGTTTTCAGTTATTTTTAGAAGTATGTGTGGGCCCACTGCATTTTCACAGGTGATTTTATTAGTTGAGATCCTTGGCCTCCAAGTGTTTCTTGTTGGCAACTTTTGAGCTTGCTGAGAAACTGATTTGACTTGAAAGGGTAGCAACCTTGAAGTGATGGCTTATGGATGAAATATTGCTATTAGTGATTCTGCTGAAGGAGAAGATACAACTTGTCCATTGTATGTTATTTTCTGGGAGCATCTGTCTGGCAAACCAATTTGTTGCTAGCCATATTTTGTGGTTTATTGCTACAAGACGGTGGCTTAAGAAATGTTAGTCATGCCAAGAAGCTGAGTTACAGAAAAGGATGAAGGAGGATTTAGAAGAACACGTAGACAAATAGGAGAGAAAACAAACTTGTTCTGCTGTTTACAAAGCAGCTACTTCAGCCAGCTAAGGATTTTCTGCAAGTAATTCATCTGCTGGTAAATAATCAGTGCAGCAACTATTACTACACTGATCATATTGGTGCTGCCTGTGTGCAAACTGTCCTTGCAGTTGATGAAAATTTGCTTGCAGGACAACTACAGATGACAGAACAGAGTTTATCCCAAGGGTATAGCAATTACATTGTGTATTACAGTGAAATTAAATAAACAATAATAAAAAAGTGTGAGACAGAATATCTTATGCTTAAAATTATCCTGTATTGTAGCTTTATGAATACCTGTCAAAGGTATCACTTGCTTAAGTGCTGCATATCTTTTTAAATGGGTGTAGTTATGTAATATGAAATTTAGTAATAATTAAATAATTTTGCATAGGTGTTTTTCCTACAACACAAAGTTTAAATAGAATGCAGAGAAAACACTGAGACTGTAGGACATTTTGTCTACTGGATCTCTGATAAGAAAGAAATCACCCATCCTGATTTTTAAAACTTTTTAAAATTGTTTTCAGTGAAACCAGTCCAACCTTATGTAGACAGGTTCTTGTAATCAAAGTTCTATTTGCAGGGCTGTCATCTAAGGAGATTTTTTGTAAACACGACATATTTAGTAAATATCAAACATCTTCTTCCTTCCTATCTTCCACATGTAAAATGTCTTTAAAGCATACATTGCATTTTCTACCATAATTCTAAAAACATATAAGCGTCGTTCATTTCTTAGCCATTACAGGGCTTCTACTTCCAAGACTATTTAAATTTTATAGAAGAGCAAATGAAGTAGTTAATCAAATGCCCATTAACTGCTCAAATTCTCTAATTCTGATCACATAGGTGTCCCAAAGACTATTCTCGGTTGCGTGTTACCATTACTGGACCTCTTCCCTTCTCCAAATAATAAATTAATTAACTAACCTTATCAATAAATAAAATTTATATGCTTCTTTTTAAGAGTTAAACTGACTTATCAGTATCATAAGAGCTTCCTGACTTCATAGAAAAACTGCAAACTATTTGTGACTGGGAAAAAAAGTGCACTTTTACAAAACTTGCAATTTTCGTTACTGTATTACTCAGACTAGAATGAAATAAGCCCTTAGGATGTCTGACCACGTTAGACACTTCCAGGTGCTTCCTCTGCTTCTTACTTCAACTTCCCTTGCCCTTTAGCAGTTTACATCCTTCCCTTCATTTCAGCTTTTGTTTTGTAACTATTGTAATTATTTCAAAAGGTGATTTCAGTGCTTCATCTTAAAGATCAGGTTTTGTTTTTAGTTTGAACTTTAAAGCCTCCTTATTTTTTCATTGTAGGACTGTCTGTATACTTCAGGCTTGTGAAGGTTCTGCTCCTTACATGAGTTCTTGCTTTCCCCCTTGCCGTGGGAAGCTGAGGATGGTTGGATGCAATAGCCTTTCTGCTAATTGCATCCAATCATGCAGCTTTTATATCTTATGCGTGGTCTTTAAAGTGCCCTTATCACACTAATTCTTGAATCATCAAGGTTTAAAATACCTCATTAGAGGAATATTTCTCATCAATCCTCTTGCAAATCATGTCTGTTTCTCACAAATGTTTCCCTTGCCCATGTAAAAGAAGAAGCTTCCCCTCTGCGCCAGCCAGCCTCATCAGCCCTGGGGTTCTGTGCAGCTATGTTCAAATCTAGCTTAGATCTACTACTCTGGTGTAGAAAATACCAATTAAATTTGTTTCATTTCAGCCTCTCTAGGTGGCATTCAGTATCCATGTAGCCTTGGGCAGCCACATGGTTAACTATGTTCCCTACCAAATGCTTCCTCTAATGTATTACTGGCAGGAAGGGGAGAGTTGCCAGCCCTATTTTGTTGTAGCCATCTTCAGAGAGATGAGACCTGAGTCTAGTGTCTCATCTCTTTCCAAATAGGATGTTTGTCAGCATTGATAGGAGAGGTAGCAAATGAGAAAGGAAGGAGCAAAAACTGTGACTGATGTAGTGGGGAGCAACAGATGTCACGTGGAAAATTGAGATATACTCAATAAGCATTTTCTACAAACATTTTCATACTGATGTAACTTAGTTATGGGGCGTGAGATATGAGCATATGAGAGAGTGAGTGAGTTTAAACTTGGAAGCATTTCAGACAGATGGAAGTTTGTAGTTTAAGACAATTTATGTGGAATTACAGGGTAGGCTATTCACAGCTTGATGGTTCTGCTTTAAAAGTGATTTTATGTTATAATTAAAGAGATTTGGTGAAAGAAAATAGAAGGAGCTGGGTTACAGAAGCAAGGGAAGTAAAGGCCAAGAGCTGCTGCTGCTGTTAAAAGCATGTCATCCATAAAGAGCTATACCCTGTAAAAGAACATAATGCAGAGAATTACAGGTCACTCTTGCGATATCAACTTCAGCTTACACTGTTAACAAATGCAGACTTCTTTGAATACATTATTAAAGGCAGTATCACCATAAATGAATGAGAAAAAGTGCTTTGACATCTGTATTACAAATCGTATTAAAGTACATACTTATCTGGAACAGAAAAAAACCTGTGTCTCAATCAGCACAGGGTATTTGATATTCAGCAGCATAAAAAGAAAAAGCTGTAATACTGTGAGTCTTATTTTCCAAATAAGCTTTTAGCACTTGAAGCAATGTTCAATTACTCAGAGTATTGCCCTTTGTATAAAAGGAAAGATGGGTTTTTTGCAAAGTACTCACTCTCCTAAAATCTGTTGTTCATAGCTTGCCTTTCCATGTTTCTTTCTTTTTGATGTATTTGATGTATTTCAGTAGCCAGAGCTACTGGGTATCTCTGGAATACTCACCTTAATGTTACCTGTTTTGTAAGCACCTCTTGCTTCTATTTGTGTCAAACTTCAAATTAATAAAACTAATTGAGTTTTTGCAACCCCATTTATTGTAATGCTTTACTCTTGGGGCTTGTATCAATTGAAATAAAAACCCAGTGGTTTCATCTGAATGACAGTGCTCCTGCACAGTCAGTTTACTGTGGTCTCTGGTGTTAGTATTTCTCCTATTTCCAGAAGACTCATATTCTTCAAATTGTTTGATTTATTTCTTCCATTATAATTTTTAACTAGGGATATTATAGAAAATATTTGGGTTATTTCAGGGATGTCGCCATTTTGACAGTTCATTACAGACTTTCCTTTAGAGATGGTGACTCTAAAGACAGTGACACCAGCGTGAGTCATAGAATATGGGCTGTGTTCCCTATGCATATTGTTTTCTAGGCTTTATGTTCTGTGTTAGACTTTCGTTCATTTTTATTGATGTTTTGTTCAGATATGTCAGAAATACATAGTACAGCAAGTTTTTCCTTTATTGCTGAGGAGTTACTGCTTTTTACCAGATTGTGTTCTAAGGTTTGAACTTCCGAATTGGTGACAATTACATTGAATTTTATATTTTTCTTCCTTAACAGAAAGGGCTATTGCTAGGCATGAAGTCAGAGAAATAGAGCAACGTCATACAGTAGATGGTCCCCGACAAGATGTGACTGTGGATGAAGAAGATGATGTGGTGATTATTTACAACAGAGTACCCAAGACTGCCAGCACATCCTTCACAAATATTGCCTATGATCTCTGTGCGAAGAACAAATACCATGTTCTGCATATCAATACAACCAAAAACAATCCTGTTATGTCTCTGCAAGATCAGGTAAGCTGCTGAATTTGGGATGTCTTTATGAAACAAGGGAAGAGCACAGGAAAAAAAAAATTGCTGTTGTAAAGTTCTGTGATCTGATGTAATTGGCTTTTATGTCAGATTTTCCAGTATAAATGAAATGCAATGTTTATGTATTTTCTTTGTAGAGAATTAGTATTATTTCTTAATAGGTTTAGGTTTTTGCTGGGCTACTGGATGTGGTAAGTGTCTGTTTCTTGGATAAAAACAAAGCTGAAAAGGGGCATGTCTGGGGTAGAAATGACCTTTGTTGTTATAACTGTTTTGGCTGTGTAAAACTACTTGTCTGTCATCTCCCTCTGCAGTGAATGGAGTCAGGCAATTTGCTCTCTGAGTAGTGCAGACTCTGTGCCATGCTGTCAGGGCTAGACTTGTGTCTTTGGAACTGGGGCTGGTCAGGTCTCAAAGGTGATAAAAAAAAAATACAGAAAAGTGTTTGTAAATAGCTTGCACTGTGAAGGACGAGTCACTTTGCATCCATTAAAAGCTCCCATTAAAATCACTGTAGTACAGAGCTAGAAGTGATCATGGCTAGTGTATTTAAAAGAGATGATGACGGTTCAGTAATGCCCTGTTTTTGTTAGGCTGGGGTGAGGAAGTAAGTTTGTTGCTTTATTTTCTTTAATATTTCCTTGTCTGTCATGAGTGCACTTGCAGAGAACCCAGGTTAGAGATCTGAAACATCACTGCCTGTAAAACAAATGTTTCTGAACTCTCTACTGCCGGTTGTATGCTGATCACTTAAGTTGATATGCAGCAGAGGCAGGAGCTGCTCTGCATTGCAGCATGTCAGTACTGAGCCTTCCAGCTCCTTGAAGTGCATGTCTGCAGGCTAAAGCAGCTCAGCACAGCTGGACTGGACTGAGGGGAAGCAGATGCTAAAGCTCTTCACTTCCATATGTGGGAGAAAGGTTGAGGTAGGGATCTCCATGCAGAGGAAATAATGGACTTAGGTGATACTGCAATCTGTTTTGTGATAGTGGAGTTGTGTTACTGTTGAGTATTTCCTCTTGTGAAATTGTTTCCTAAATATGAAGGTGATACTGTCATACATGATTACTGCGATTATAAAGTCTGGTAGCCATCACTATAGTCCTGTCCACTGTGTAGAACAAGTACTAAAGACCTGTGCACTAAGAGCAGAGTGATTTTTCAAAAGATTTAATAAGCCTGTGTCTGTTAATTAAAGATCATGTTCAAGTCAGTCATACTTAGTGCTGCACTTCCCACCAAATTCTGTTTCTGTCAAGGTGTCTCTTGAAATGGAGGTCTGTCCTGAAGGATAGGAGAGCTAGTCATTGAATAGGTATAAATTAAACACAGGCTACCTTAAATTTCTACTTCTGTTTGAACCTAATTCAAATAAAATTTGTTCTTCACTGGTGTAGTTGTATATAAGAGAAATTCTTCATCTTCCCTCTAATAATAATTCCTTGGAAAATGGAAGTCTGTCTGAGCTGAGCATGTACACAATACTGTCAGTTCTACCTTCATTTGATACTATGTTCTGATCGAAGGTGGTAAGTTATGTAGTTTAATTAGACAGTTGATACTGCTCTTCTTTGGTGGCTATTAACTGGCAGATGCTGACAATGAAGAACTTCATATATTGCATAGTTATTTAAAGATGCAGAAATAATTATTTGTCTTTAATACATGGAGATAACAACTTGCCATTGTAAGTCATAGTGCATAATTCTAGAGGTGGCAGGGGTGCTGAGTGGTAGCTGATGACATTTACTCTGTGTGGGCTTTGATTAGCATGACATATTCATATGTCACCTTCACCAGTATAGCTCATTTGGGTACTTTGGGTGTACATGTGCCGGTAGTAAAATACATAAAAATATCATAGAGACAAAATTATTCTATTACTGATACTGTTTGTTAAAGCAAATCTCCCTAAACAAGGTGAAGATTGCCTTGGGCCTGGCAGAAATTTGTAAATTATTGAGCCTTCTTTTGTGCAGTTTTTCTGCTGTACAGATTTTAAGTTCTCTACCCATATGTGAAACCTATACTTCTGGCATGCAGTATGAAAAAAATATTTAAAATCCAGTCAGAGTATAGTCTGTATCTGATTTGAGATAATCTGATAAGAGTTCCTAACACCCATTTTAGTTTCAGGTGTAACTTGTCCCAGCAGCCCTCCTTTCTTTTGCAGCATCTCTGGCAGCAGGATCCTGGGAGCTGCCCCTCTTTCCCCAGGCTGAGTCTTTTCTTTGCAGCAAGCTGAGTGCCATGTTGCCCATATTGCATTTCTGACCTGTGTGGTCTGTAGTAGAAACACTTGCTTTTCTTAATTAAGTCCAAGAAGTTGTTTGGTTGAGTTTTATTTGCTGCTCGCATGTTTCAGCAGTGACACTTTGTCTGTACAAGAATGCCTGTATTATGGCTATCAGGATGGCATACCAGCCACACAAACTTTATTGATTTTGTTACATGGTGAAATTGTCATCTAAAACATTTAAAATTAAATTACTGTTCTGCATTACAGCATGTATTCGTGATATATTATTTGAAAAGTGGGTGTAAGAACATTCTCTATACTGTTATGAATGCTACAATTATCCAGTGTTTTGCTCCTTCATCTTGCTGTTTTCTGTTTCTTGGTTTTTTTTCTCCTTCAGTTTCTCTCTCAATTTTTCTCAAAAGAGCAATGTGAAAATATATTATCTTGCTTGCAAGTGCATTCTAAAACTTGGTTTGTCAGAGGACAGCACAGTCCTAGTGGCTTTAGTGGTACTTATTTCCTCTGCTAGTGCAGGTTTCAGTGGCTGTCAGAAGTGGAACAAGTGAAAAGGCTGCAGCAACTCTGTTAGAAGAGGAAGTACTGTCATGTGCTTGTGAACATTTAAGAATTTTTCTTTTGGAGTTAGATGGTCTACTGAGTATGAATGCTGGATGTGTGCCAATTGTAATTTTCCTTCTGAGAAAGAACTATTAGTGCAAGGCAGGTATCCTGGCTATACTGTGGCTGAACTGGTGAATTCAATCTCTTCACCATCTTACAAAATTTCTTCTCAACTGTCCTTGCCTTGCTTGTGGTTGTTCATGGCATGCAGCCAAAGGTGTGCTGCTTGCCTGTTTCCAGCATTCCTGACCCTCTGATTCAGAGCTAACTCAGACACACTCATGCACACTCAGACACACACAGACAAGCACAGTCAGATGCACTCACACCCCATCAGATACACTCAGACACACTCACAATCACACGGCACACGTGTGTGTGTGTGTGAGATTGTGAGTGTGACTGTGAGTGTGGGTCTGATGGTGCGTGAGTGTGCAGGAGTTCACATGAGCGTGTGTGGTCAGACTGTAGAGACGAGGGACTGATGGTTGCAGTTAATGGATAGAGATAAGAACTTACAGCATTGCTTTAGTTTGCACACATGACTTTTTCTCAGACCAGGTATGCTGTTTGGGTTTTTCCTCCTTTTGGCTCACTGGGACTTGTTTGAAATTCGTACTGTCCTAGAAACTGAATATGTTTCACTTACCTTTCGGGACATCTTATGCCCCTAGAGTACGATTCATCTGGCTTTTTAATTCAGCGAACCTCAGCTGATTTCCCACTTACTAAAGGCTGTGGAAGCAACTTTGTAGCTGATTATATAAAAGCACCATGAAACAACTTCACAGGAATTCCATTCATATCTGTCTGAACTTTTTTAAGTCACCTCAAATTTTATTCAGTTGGGCTCAGATGGAGAAGCTTGCTCTGTCTCTTGAAAGCTCCAGTATCTGCTACGCCCTGAAAAGAAAGGTAAAATTGATCATATTTAACAGTATGAAGCAGTGAGCAATAGTCATCTCTAACCTAAAATATGTGAATCCAGACTCATTAGGCTGTCCGTGACCTGGAATAATTCTGGCTTTTGGAATGCTGCAAACTGTGGGAGAAAAAAAAAAAATCTCTTGCCTGTAGGCTAGTTCTAGGTGTTAAAAATGATAGTTCTCAGGGGCTCAGCATGTTGCAGGTCCATCTTAAGACAGACGTAAATGTCACAGCTGTCTTATAAAACCTTCCTAGCTTTCTTTTAGCTTGGCTGGTGTTAGGGGCTAGACTATCCATCCTGTGTTCATAAATATTATTTCCATAGCAGACAATAACATTGTAAGGCAAAGGCAATAATGGATTTTTGTACCTGTTACTGGAACACATACGGTTTGATGCCAGATGCTGGCATGGAGATCTAAAACAAAAACCTTTGGATTTTGTGCTTAACATTACCTTATGTCTAGTCCTAGTCTATCAGAAACTGAAATCTAGATGATGTAAGATTTCAAAAAGCTTTTTCATGGAAACATAAATGCACTTTAATATGTGGACTGCACTGCACAGTCTAAATAGCATAACCCGTTTACTTGGAGAGTTGTCTCAACCAGCCATGACATTTTGGGGTTTGTGGGTGAAGGAAGTAAAGGTGATTTATATTTTGTATTTAGGAAATATCTTTACCACGTAAAGAAATATTTATAGCTGAGGCTCTCCACTGAAAATATCTTGTCATTAATCTTGGAAAGATACAATCAGTGGAAGTGTGGTTTATTTCAGTAGCAGTAAAGGTAGTTTAGCTGCATTCAAAGTCCCATATTATCACTTTATGCTATGGACAAAACCAGACAGAAAGCCAATGCAGTTTATGAAACACCATTGTGTAACATTGTGCAGTGCTTTTCAGCTACATTTGCCACAATTTTAATGTGCAATATGTGCTTTAAATTTTGTAATGCCACAGACTGTGGAACTTGTCCACTGAAAAAACTAATGTTGCCTGTTATTAAAAAGTAATATACATTTCTGTTACATGAGAGTCCAAGAGCCAGTGTTTAAAGAAATAAGTACAGGTTACCAACCCCTTAAATCCTAGACCATGAGTTTTGCACATTTGAAGAAACAGCAGCAGGCCAGCCTTACCTCTTAAAATCCTCAACTGGTGGTTTATAATAAATGGTAAATACTATGCTTCAGGACACTCTCAATCCACTTGACCTTACAGAATGTTATTTAGCGTGTTGTCTTGAGCTCTCAAACTTTCCTTTTTTTTCTCTCTTGTCTCACCTTAGAACCTTTGTGGTTATCTGTTTCTCTGGATAACAGAAAAGATATTGCAGATGTGCAGAGAACACTATCTTTTAATTCACAGCCTCAGAAATGGCATATCTTTGTCAGACAGCTCAGGCAGTACAGATTTATCATCCTCTCTTTATTATCCAATTCACTAGTTTTGAAGTAACTTTCAGTTACATGCTTTGATGTTGAAATATCCTGTTCATCCAGTAAAGCCAAGCTCTATCAGGATTTGCATGTCCCACTTAATTTGATCACACTCTCTGGTTTGGGGCGTGTGTCTTATTTTGTTCTTTGAAATGTAAAGGTATTCCTATTTTTGTGAAGTTTGCCAATAACTGTTTTATCAGCCCTTGTTCAAGGGCTACTTCATGCTTTAGCATGAAAGTTTTACTGAAATTTTAGGATTAGGATGACTATTCAAAATAGCAAACTATAGATCTGAGTAACATTGCATGCATTTATAACATTTCTGGATTACTTATGCATTGCATTTTGGGATGGAGGAGCAAATGAACCATCAGATCCATTTCTTATGTCCCAGTAAAATAGGTCTAAGTACATGCTGTAAATCTGGTACACTTTTATTTGAGGGACTGAATACAGATCAGACAATTGTGTCAAATATGTACTTGCATTTCTCCTGAAAGAATTCAACATTCCTTTCAAATTACAAATAAAATGGACTGACAAAAATATGTTGGTCTTGCTGATGTTTTTATAGTAGCTTTTTTTGAGCTGTCCTTCTGATTGCTGTATTTTGCTTTTGTTTAGTTTCTGATCATTAAATTCTGATGATCTAAAATCAGTCATCTGTATGCTGCAGAAAAGTCTATTTTAGCTGGCACAATTTTTTTGGTAATATTCAAAATGGACTTTTTTATCTAATGCATTATAAGATTTTACGTAAAAGCCAGGAAACATCGTGTATGGGGAAATGTAATGAGCAGTGCAGAAACACTTTTTGTTGCCCGCTTTCACAGGTCCGATTTGTGAAGAATGTGACTTCCTGGAAGGAAATGAAGCCGGGATTTTACCATGGCCATATATCGTACCTGGACTTCGCCAAGTACGTTTCCGCGGCGGTACCTGCGGAGCGCGGCCGGGCTGCAGCCGGGCCGACATTGCCCTCTAGTGCTCGGAGCCTGGGAACTGCAGTTCGGTAAAAGCCGCACACTGGCGTTCCCGTATGGCCACGATTGGGGGTTGATTGTCACTTATTCCTCTTGTTTTCTTGCATGAGAAAATGTAGCCGAGTCTCATTAAAAAAAAAAAAACCAAACAGAAAACCCCCCCAAAAACCTAACCAACCAAAAAAAAAAACCAAAAAACCAAACCAAAACAAAAAACCAAAAAAAGAAAAACCACAAAAACAAAAAACAAAAACACAACACCAACACAAAAACAAACCAAAAAACCCCCACCGCATTTCTATACTGGGATTAGTATTCCTTGCCTAAATTCCATGCTTGTTTTGCTGAAAATCATGGCTCTTCTATGAAACACTGGCAGTTCTGTTTTAGGATTGGCTTCCTATTTGGGGAAACGTAACACACCTGTTCTCAGAAATGTTTCATGTAAAGAGTAACACCACCTGCCTCTTAAGTTATGTAATTCTTTTCTACCTTAGTATCCCTTTACACTTTATCAGAATATGAAAAGTTATATTTTGAAGTAGTTTTCTGGTCTATAATAGTTTGACATGCTAGGAAAAGCATTGAAATAATTCTTGTGGAGTTAAATGCTGCTACTTCTAAAATTAAATTAAATAAAATATCGTTAAAATCCTCCCACTGACTTCAAAGGTTCAGTATCATGTCTTTATTCCCACTTTCATATATTTCTTTTCTTGTCTTATTTTTGCTTCTGGATCTAAAGCAGTGATCCTCAGTAGCTCAGTCTTATGAAACCTCCCCTTGAACTGACAAGTCAGTTTTGCTTAAGATGCTTACTAGGCAGTGCTTCATCTTGCACTTGGAGCATGTGGAAAATGATTTAAAATTGAAAGTGGAATTTTCATATCTCATTACATTTGACTGCACAAATGATAGTAACCACTATTTTTACCGCTTGCTGACAGTCACTCCTCAGTGTTGCTATGTTTCAGTGCATTAATGTATTTATTTAAATTCTTTTTTGTATGTAATAATTCCTTTTGCTTAGTCATTCCTTTTAATTACTCATTCTGTCATGTACACCGGTTTTTAATTTGAACTTTTATTACAAAGAATGAGATGGGGAAGTCAGACCTTTGCAGATTCCCAATACAGTATATTACCAGAAAATGCTAAAAGCTACAGTAGTAGTTGAAAATGGCCAGTGGTGCCAAGTTTACAAAAAGTAACAGGCAAAAAATGTTACTTACAAATCAGTCAATCAAATAAAATATATCAAAATTCATTAGTTCTCTGTCTTTTTAAAATTTAAATGCTTCAACATTAATAAACGCTTGAACTGAGTAACAGCTTTCTGGTGCAGCAAAGCTGAATTTTATTTTATGCATTAGTTCATAAAGCTGAGAACATTTTCAGATACTGGATCTGCTAGAACTAAAATATTTTACATCTAGAAAGCATCTAAGCAATTTCACAGATTTCTTTCATCTGCATCTTCCCTCCAGGACTGTGTTATCCTTGTCTTTGTTGTTTGTTATCCTTTCACCTGAGTGATTTTTTTTCCCCACAACAGCTTGCTTTCTCATACTTTGGGTTTTCATTATTAAAATAATATCTTGAATACGCTGGTTGTGCTTGGCAAGGCCCACACCTTTAAGGCTGTGAGGTATGTTCTTGTAATGAACATTTTTGTAGTTAAGAAGTGTAAAATATTTCAGAGGAGTCAATGCTTCCCTTTATACATGGACATCAGATTTATGTCCACTGTCAAATATCAAAAGTACCTCTTAAAATATGCTGAAAATTAAAGTACTGGATTCTATTGATAACTCACAGTATTGAGGACAGGTTATTGTAATCCATCCATGTAGAAATTGTGGTAATAAAAGTTCAAATTTTTTCCCTTTTTGTCTTTTTAAAATTTCTTATTCACTCTTATTCCCTATTTTCTCTGGTAAATAGTTGGGAAAAAAAGTTCTTTGACAATGCAATTGCCAATTCATTATCATTATTAATAAAGTTACAGTAATAGCTTACGTTACTGATGGGTTTATGTTACTGTAACTGAAGCTAGTTCTGCAAGCTCATGTGCAAATCCAGGCAATTGTACAATCCAGCACAAGCATTTCTAAGGACTTGGACATCTTCATTTAACCCGTGGATATGTGCTGTTCATTGCTTGAGTCTGCTGCTCTATGGAAATGGTTTGTTACAGCTCCTTCAGCATTTGCAGTAGTCTGTGGGAGGGGACATGTGCATGGCTCATGCACTTCAGTGGACTTTAAAGAGGGTGCAGTTCAAAGCCTGGACTTTGCATCAGAATGGCTGAAACATTCACACCCTCTGCTGTGCAGACTCTGGGAAGTCAGAGCTGGCATGCAGACAAATGTCAGCAATGCAGCCTTTGAGTGCTCCAGTCTGACTCATTGGTGCTCTGCTGGCAGCATTGGAGAATAAATTGCTCTTTCTGTAGCTTTAACAATTTCTCTGTCTGTAGTGCTGTTTTTTGGCAAAAGTAATGCCTGTTAATTGTTTGGGGGTTTTTTTCCTAACTTCCTCCTTTCTGCTGCTTATGCTACATTTCTGTTCTTCAGCTTTTCAACTTAAGATTCCTCATATGTACAGTATCTGGTAGTAAAATTTACCCCTTTAATACTAATGGTACTGCATCTTAAAACTATGAGTGCTCTGTTTTAGCCAAGCTAGGAGGCATGAATGGCCTTCTTTTTTGATCCAGAACGCTTTCCCAGTTTGCATAGGGACAGAAGAGAACTTTTTTTTCCAGCTTCTAGCTTTACTTCAGGGCACTTGACACACTTGCAATTTCCATTGTGCTATGAACTCTTTAATATTTGGATACCATAATTATTTGCCACAGGATGTCTCAAATGGAAGAGAAAACTGAGAAATGTCTTGTAAAAGCTGACTTGAACATAGATCACTGAAAGGTAGCACATGCACGGAAGAGTTTGGTGATTTAAATCTTTCTCATGTGTTGTATGAGCTTACCACCTGGTTTCATCAGGCTTCTGTTTGTACTGCAGTACATCAAAATTTGCTTAGGGTAAATGCCTAAGGAAAAATTTAATATCTTTAGATAGAGAAGTTAATATGGTTACAGATACTATCTTAGACTTATATTTAATAAGCATAGCCGTATGCACTCAACCCAGGCAATGGATGGACTCTGAGCTCTGTCTTCTTGCCGTTAGTTAATGTCTCTGACAACTGGAGACCTGCCCGGAAAAGCACTCATAGCATTGCAAAGCCCAGTTCACAAGGGCAGGAACTCAACATCAAACTTTCTTGTACTTATTATAAACATGTATGTGGCTGCTAAACTAGTTCAGGCATTTCTAGATTCAGGATGGTTGTGTAAACATTTTTAGTATCTGTTTGTGTGATAATATGTCTGTTTTGTTTATTTTTTTAATAATAAACCCTTAAAATCATAATCCTAGGCAGACTGAAATTGAACTTACTTTCACAATGCGCTAGATATGAGGATGAAAAGAAGTGATCTTTACACTTCCTCTTAGTGTCATGTATTCTGTAGATAGATTTCAGTTGTAGCAATAAAGACAGGCTTTTAAATATTAGATGAGAAGCTTTGATTTGTCCTTTGAAAGATGTTTTTTCCTCTTTTACTTTAGATTTGGTGTTAAAAAGAAACCAATTTACATAAATGTCATAAGAGATCCTATAGAACGCCTAGTTTCTTATTATTACTTTCTGCGCTTTGGAGATGATTACAGACCAGGGCTACGGAGGCGAAAACAGGGGGATAAAAAGGTAAGGTACACCTGATTATATGTGCATTGCTTACTGAAATTAATGTGAAAACAATTTTAAAAATGTCCTGATAAAAGCTGAACTATTCTTTTATCAGCCTTGGTGATAATGGTGCCTTTGTGAGTTATATTCTCCATTTCCTGTCCATACTGGAGCAGAGCATGAGATTAAGTAGGTTCTTTGTACCCTTATAAATTCACTATATGTTGCAATTTGTTAAAAAAAAAAAAAAAACAACCAAACTTTTTAAAAATTGTTTTTAGGCATCCAGAGTTGTAATTATGAAATTAAGCTTATCTTCCTAAGTAAGAAGGCTACATCTCTTCTTGTTGAAGACTGAAACACATTTTTTCAAGATAAGCTGTAGAACTGCTGATGCTTTGGCTTTGTTATTTATTTTCATGTAATTAGAAACCCAATTTATTTTATTTTTTAAAAATTTAAACATTGCAATATCTTTTTGAAAACTATGGAGTATGATACATACATTTCCATACTTCCTCCTCATGTCTTAGGTGGCTGTAGGTCTAAGTTCAGGTTAGCACCTTCGAACATTGACTACTAATACAGTTTCAGAATGGGGATATCATTCAGGCTCCATAATATATTTGTTCCAGAAAGAATCTATACATCCACTGTCATGGTTTTGGGCATGTTGCTTTGGATTTTGCTTACATTGGGAAGAAAAGTAGGGTATTAAGTATATGATTTATATAAAACTGTACCTAGAACAGTGTAGAATCCTGTAAAATGTAGTGAGTTTTTGTACTTTACAGAGCCAAACACTTTTTACAGTTTCAGTGACGATATTTTCTTAAACTGATGCTGGTTTTTTTGTAATGCTGATAATTTAGTGTCATGCTGTGTGAGTACCAAGAGACATTGAAAAAATAAGCAAAGGTCACACTAAATGCAGCTTAGTCTATAAACACTGTAACAACTAATAAATGTGATCATTTTGGGTGCTACCCTCATCCAAATAGTGCATTTTAAACATTGGGAGCAAACCATTCTTCTTTTCTTTCCAATTGGGAACTAACTGCTCCTCTGTTATTTAGGGTTTAGCGCCATCTTCAGCTGCTGCATCTCTGTTTGTCCAGGTATCCTGCAGCATAGCAGCCCAGGAAGAGGAAAGCTTCAAAAATAAATTGAAATTAAGCTTAAAAATTGTCTTTATAGAACTGGCTAAACAGATGAACAGGTGATACCATATATAAAGGCATTTTTATAAAGAGAGATAGGATCTCTTCTCTTGCGGCCTACTGTCTTCCTCTGTCCTGCTGGAGATCAGTCACTTGGAAAGTTGAGCATGATGCCAAGTCTGAGCTGTTTCTAGAACAGAAAACTTACTAAAAAGTGAAATTTAACAGTGTTTATTTTTGAATTATAATCCAAACAACCTGGTTAGGTAGTCACTGGGAAACATTATCCCAAATATCCTTAGTGTTGCTGCTTGGTAGACTGCACTGTAAGCTTTGATTTGCTGGAAGAAAGGTCAAATGCATTCCTGTTTATAATGCTTGCAATGCATTGCATTATTAATTCTACGTTTTTCTATTGAAGATGCTTTTTTCATTTTTTTTTAGTATGATACCACTTTATTTAGGTCTGAGGATTAGTTATTGTACAGATTTAACATGTCCTGTAAGCATTTCAAGTTCATTTGAAGAGAAAATTGATTTACTGTATCAAACTTCTGGCTTCTTTCATTTAAATCAGGTAGTACTATTTTTCCAAAGTGTCCCTGGGGAACTTTGCATGTATAGATGATGTAAGTTTTGCATACATTAGTTACAAAATTCAGTAAGCTCAAAAATGGATTGAGCCAATTGCAGTGTCTTTATTATAGTATGTGTTACAGTAGATTCACTAAAAGCTCTTCATATGAAAGTTAGGGAAGGTCAGAAATTACTTCTAGTGGAAGTCAGTTGTTCCTTTATTAGTGGAAAGGAATCTTGGCGTACTTTACACTCTCGTCCCCTTCTAGTCCGTACTACAGCATTTATATAGCAGTATTCTTAGGTTGTTTTCTGTATCCCTGTGCTTCCAGTCATAGATAGCTTGGCTCCAAATGCAGAGTCTGTAGAGGCAAGGATTTCTTACAATAAAATCTCTGGATGGAGCAGCCAGGGTAGGCGCATAAGAGGAAGTGTGGAAGGAAGTCTGTCCTATTTCAGCTTACTTAGAAAATGGCTTACTTCCTTTTGCTTATTAACTGTAAAATAACCTGCAGGTATAAACAAAGAAATCTTTCTTTGCACAGATGCCAGTTCATCTTTAGTATAAACATTCATAATTTAGGAGGTGCATATAACAATAGATCAGTGCAAAATTTCCCTAGAGAACTGTGCTAGGGAAAGCATACCAATGTCTTGTTTTCCTACTTATGCTGAATTTTTATCTGTGATGTGTGACATGTACAACTATTCTAAACTCAGAGTTCAGTGTGAACCAAGGCACACTCCCTGCTTTGGTATAGTATCAGTAATTTTTTCAGATTATCTCATAAACTTTACCACGAAATAGAAGCAAATAATGTTGTCTTTGTTCTTTACCCCAAATAATTACACAAATGTGTTTTTACATGGCTACTTTGAACAGAAACATGTAATTATACTGAAGAAGCAGTCTAAAATGTTGTCTATGTGATCTATTATGTTTTTAATCTGTCCTAGACACAGGCCTTATATCTTGATTAGAAATATCATAAATACTTCCTTTATGGTGACACAGTAAAGCATTTACAAATATCTTCCAGTGCTAATGGAGTTCCTATTGTAACTGTGTTACTGTAGTTGAAACTCTGTTACTGCAGCAGCGTATCCAGGTAGAGAGCAATATTGTATGGAATATTCTGTTATGCAGTGAACAACTTCTTTTCAGTTCTTCTGATTGCCAAAACAAAATTAGCCTCTGAAATGGAAGTTATTTGTCATAATTAAAATAAAATAGAACCTTGTTTATGCTAAAACACAGAATACACAATGTTCTGTGTTATAAAGATCCAGCTGTTGCAGGATCACACAATTCCTGATGGCATTTGATGCTGTATCTTTAGTGACTTCTTTTATAGGGGGAAACAATTATACCAACACTTATTGACTATTTTTGCTAGTTTTGACAAATAGCCTTTGCTAAGGTTATACCAAAGGTATATTAATGTATCAGGTAAGATCAATTGCTCATTAGTTGTAACCATAAAAGACTGTCCAAGTACTATTTAGTTGAGACAATAGGTCATCCTAATAACACTGTGAAAGTAAGGCTTGAAAAAAAATATTTGTTTTAGAACATCATATATGTGTTTTTGTGTCCCCACTACATTTAGCAACTAACCAGTTTGAGATGTTTGATACATATATGAGATTTTAAAGCTCAGCTCAATTTTGTCTTTGTTCCAGACCTTTGATGAATGTGTGGCAGCTGGAGGTTCCGACTGTGCTCCAGAGAAACTTTGGCTTCAAATTCCATTCTTCTGTGGCCACAGCTCAGAATGCTGGTAGGGAGATAAATGTAGCTTGTTCCTCAAGTACATCAGTGCTGAAATCTAAACTTTAACAAATTTCAGTACCTAGCCCAGTTGATAAAAGTGTGAAGGACTGAGCAGAGCGAAGCAGTGGATACTTGAGTAATGTGTTTTCTGTTGAAGATGGATTTACTGAAACAGTTTTGCAGTTTTTTAAACTAGCAGTATGTTACAATACTGTATCAGCAGTGCTATGAGGGAAAACATATGTTTTCAATTCTAAAAATAATTTTTGCAGATTTAGAGTCTTGACATTTTTCTCTTATGTCAGACTACAGTATCCTTCTTTTGGAATGGAGATACTTTAGTTCAAGCTCCTAAAGTCCCTGGGGAGTACACAATAATCGAGATCAGGATAAATTTATTGTTTTAAACCTTTACCAGATACCCAGTAGTCAATGCTACTTAGCAGAAACTGAAACAAAAGCAAATAGTGTCTATCTGTCAGTGCAACATATTATATAATAATGGCACAGACTTTACAAAACTCTAGCAAAAAGAAAACCCAAAAAACCCCATAGATTATTTGAAAGATTCTAAGTGATATCAAGGGTAATTGATATCACTTAGATATCTTGAATGACCAAGGTATTGGTCATTCAAACACAAGCAAAGTAAATGGCCGCTTGGGAGCTCCTCTTTCAGTGCCTGTTGTTCAGACCTATCTACTCTCTGGCCATGTGGAGAGGCAAACAAAGAAAGAAGGTGCAAAAGGGAATGTGTGTTCTTGCCAGATTTCTGGTATCTAGTGTGAAAGTGGAGACAGAATATTAATGTTGAGACAATGTAAATCCTCAAAAAATTGCTTGAATAGAGGCATTAAGCGTATACACACACACCAGCTATTTTTGTTGAGACTCTTATAAATAGAGGAGCTACATTTTTAGGTAAGAACACAGATGAGAGAAACTGGAAAGGGAAATAAAGTTAGGAATGGTTATAACTTGGAATAAGTCTTGCCTTTCCTATACAAATGTCCTGTTGTGAAGTAATCTCCATCTAGGGACCAAGGATTGTTGGCTGACATCAGAACTTGCTATAATTGTTCTCTGTCATTTTAGGAATGTGGGAAGCAGATGGGCTTTGGAACAAGCCAGATACAATCTGATTAATGAATACTTCCTAGTGGGAGTTACTGAAGAGCTTGAAGACTTTATCATGTTATTGGAGGCAGCTTTGCCCCGGTTCTTCAGGGGTGCCACAGAACTGTATCGGACAGGTATTTAGATAGTTGATTTCCATGGATTTTTCATCCACTTCTTGCCTTTTTTAGTGTGAATTCTTTAGATCTAGATGAATAGTTTTGAGTCTCTGCCAGGTTTGCCTCTCAGCTGGATGATGCTCCTATAGAAGAAACAAACTGCTTTTCGAAGATTCTCAGTTCTTTCTCTCTCTTTGTCTCCCTTTCTCCCTTTCTCTCTATCTTTCTCTCTCTCTTGCTTCTCTTTCTTTGTCTCTTTCTCTCTGTCTTTCTCTCTCTCTTTCTCTCTTTTGGGAGTGGTGCTAGTCCAAGTATCTTTCTGCCTTACCCAGATTTTAAATATTTAAGGTTGAGGTAGAGGCAGGTATATAGGTATACTGCATGTGACATTGTGATGTGCTTGTAACAGAACATTTTTTTAAAGTTTTGCAGTGGCTTCAGTTTTGTAAAGTGGCTGATGTGGCAGATTTCCATTTCCTCAGAAGCCCTGCTGGAATTAACTGTGCTCAATGCAGCCTGGTTGGCTGAGCAGTAAAGCCTGAGGGATGCAGAGACCCAAGTAGATGTTTATCTTCCTAGGCTCCTAGCTACAACAAGTAGTAGTAGTTTCTAGGAGCTGCCCATGCAATTTATGATGAAGAAAAGATCTATCTTAGCAGGGCTTCTATCTGCAAATAGAGGGAGAAAAGGATCTGATGTACAGAGCCTAGATATGTAGTATTAACAAGTTAATTACAAAGCAACAGCACTCCTTGGGGAAAATCTGGTCTTCATGTTGGTCATCTTTGTCTCAGAAACTGTGCAACAGGGGTGTGGCTTATGTATAATTTATGATAAGGCTATAGTATCCTATTTAGATGGGAGAATAGTGGTTTAAATGCTATTAGTAGAGATTATATTTTGATGAAAAATAGACGATTGAAATCACGTGAAAACAAGATTTTTTTTCTCTTTTATGGAGAGCTATAGAGAACTACACCAGAACAGGGGGGTGTTTTGGTAGTCTGAGTTGTATATAAGCATTCCCTGGAGGTATTTAAAAGACATGTAGAAGTGGTGAATATATTGAAAAGATGTGTAGGTGTGGTGCTCGGGGACATGGCTGACTGGGACTTAGCAGTGTTATGTTGTGGTTGGATTTGATGACCTTAAATGTCTTTTCCAACCTAAATGTTTCTATGATTCTATGAAAGAAGTCTCTCCTGCAGTGTCTAAAATTCTTAACATTTGATACCAGATTAACATCTAAATAATTAATTTTGAAAGAAAGACCAGTTTTGCTCCAGGTAGATTATGTGGAGTAATCTTATTCCTTAAATGAATGTTCATTCCCTGGGTTTATTAGAGCAAACAGGAAGAATTGAAAGAATGGATGCAAAATTCATAAACATTTAGTGAGAGAGGCTGCAGTTCTCCAACTCTGCATGTTGTGTTAATAAATTTTGGATTAAAGCCTGCCCCTTCTAATGCAGTTTATCAACACGCTGAGAGTATAAAAACTCTGTAAATAAAAGGACTGTAAACATTTTTTGAGAATGTGAACTTGAAAGTGAAGTTATTGCTTTCGTTTTGCATTTAGGAAAGAAGTCGCATCTTAGGAAAACAACTGAGAAAAAACTTCCAACAAAAGAAACTATTGCCAAGTTACAACAGTCTGAAATCTGGAAAATGGAGAATGAGTTCTATGAATTTGCACTGGAGCAATTTCAGTTTGTCAGAGCACATGCAGTTCGGGAAAAAGATGGAGAATTGTATATTCTGGCTCAAAACTTTTTCTATGAAAAGATTTACCCTAAATCAAACTAAGAACACTCTACTGTTAGATTTATGGACCTAAATCTTTGGTCACATCATCATCTTAGTCCTCAGCCATGGAAACTAGATTGCTTGTAGACCTCCAAGACATTTCTTTATACGAGAAAAGTGGTTTGTGGATCACCTCCAGGGCTTTGGATATAGCTGTGTTGGTAATCCAGAAGCAAAGGCTTCATTTCTTTTATCTAACTAATACTTTCAGTGGGAGTCAATATCCTTAACCTGAAGAAATCTACACTGTAATTCGGAGCAATTAATACACGGCAGTTCTATTTGAAAATATAAACAATCAAAAAACAACTTCTGTTGATGCTCTTTTTAGTTTTCAGAGCAATTTATTTTCATTTATACTTCTGTGAAGAGGAAATAATTTTCCCCAGCTTTCAACATGGAAATTTTGGGTGTATACAGTATGAGTAGTCCTAATAACTGGTTGACATCTGTGCTTTGTTTTTGTGAATCATGTCACATGATATTAATTGGGATGGTTAATCATGTTCTGCTGAGAAATGCTGCTGCTGGAATTGCCCATATTTATATATGTGGTTTTATTAAAAAATTACAACTACTCATTAGTGTTAAAATGTCATTTTCACATTAACATTGTAAAAAGTTAAAGAATCAGAGCAGTGGGGATTTTATTTTTGGTTTGGTTTTTTTTTTAATCACTACCACTACTGACTGAGGTTGGGAAAACTACAAAGAAATTTGGTATTGTCTGCAGTTCTAGTTGATCCTTACACAGTGGTATAAAAATCATAAATTCAGTAAGTTTCTCCATGGATTCTTTGTAATAATTGTAAACTGAAGTATTGGTGAATCCATATTATGACTCTATTAGTGAGCTGTGGTATGGCTGAGGTTTTCCTACTACTTCAATACTTTTATCTGTACAATATTTTTACTGAGGTGCTTTATAACGTGTTTTAAAGCATTGCATTTACAAAAGGAGTAAAATGCTGTAAATATTGCTTATTTTATGTATTTGGACCAAAAGGTTTAAAGTAACTAGTTTAAAGTGGGGTTTTTTGCACCGGTTCTGTTATGTGTGAAGTGAAAAACATCACATCTACTTCCTGGTTGAGTTAACTGTTGGACATTGCTGAAACACACTTCAGTGACCTCTCTGACTTCAATACCAGAATGTTTGCCAGGGATTCTCTGTACAGAAATGTAGTCTTCATCCTTTTATTAGGGTAAGAGAACAAGAAGAAAAATGTTATGTGCAGTTTGGTTGGGAAAGATGCAGTGAACTTGATTGACATAATTGTAACTGCCTTACATGACTGTTGTAAATTTGTGAGTTGCCATTATTACCAATGTGAAACACCTGGCAGACGAAGTAAATTGAAATTTGAGAACAGCTATTTGGGGCCACTGTCCCATTATAACAAATGGCCATGGAGACTGCAAGAATTTTTCCTATTGAATTTTCTTAAAGATATGAGTATTTACAAAACTTCCACCTGCCTTTCACAGGATTTGATTGGAAAGACACTGAGGAGACAAAGAAATGGTGGGAAAGGTTTAAATTCCTAAAGTATGATGCTGAAGGTTTCGTTTAAAATTACCAAGTAGAGTTTCTTTAACCAGCTTGTTCTTGTAATGAAAACAAAGGAAATGGAAAATGGTCTGTGAACTGGATGTCTGCAGCCAAAAGCAACAGCCCAATTACAGAGAATAACAAGAGACTATCAAGTACATCTTGCAGTTTCTTTGTTTTCTTAGATTTTTCCCTTCTGATTTTAAAAATAGATCTTACTTTGTTCTTCCCAAATAATCAGGGAAGTTCCTTCTCATAAGTTACCATGTATATAGCAGGAACCATGCATAAGACTTTCTGTTATAGTTCTTGTCTGTTGACATCAATAATAACGCCAACATGTTTGGATATAGAATGTGTTAGGTCACACATGAAGACATGTTTCCTAACTAATGAAAGGAACTGAGGAGTCATACATAAAAAAGTAGTTAATGGAGATCTAAAAGTTTTCATTGAAAAGCAGTCACTTTTTTTTTAATAAAATAAATATTTATAATCCCAGGAAAGATTTCTGCTCAGTGATAGTTTTATGTTAGATTTGTTTTTACTATGCTGTTCTCCTTCAGAATAATTCAGATTAGTTTACCTTCTTGCATCTCCTTCAGATTTTTCAGCAGAGCACCTCTAAGAAGGCTAAAGAGCTTGCTAAGTAAAAATGCAAAATATTCATCTAAGTAATGAAATAGGTATGTAGACAAATGCTTCTCGATTGACAAGAAAACAGTAGACAAAACTACTGATTTCAGTCGGGTCTACAGAAACTTGTTCTATTCTCTAAGCAATTTTAAAAGTTATGTTTCTTTTTTTTCCTTCCAGGATTTAGAATTTCTTAATTATGAGTCTTCAATAACAAAACCAACAGAACAATGCAATTTTTTTTACTTTTAAAAGAGCAATATATTTTTCATAGTTCATGTAAGATAACTCAGTTTATTTAATCAGATATCACTTCCTCTTCTCTGCTGTGAACTGTCAAGATTGAGACAAACAAGAATTTTAGGAATATTTTTTAGAAATGCTAGCAACAATTGGAGCGGTACTCACTCCAGATGTACTCAGAAAATGTGATCATCTGTAGAACACAGAAGGAACCAAGACTGCCTACTATTATATCTAGCACAACCATTAAAGCCAACTGTGAACTTAGAATAATTTGAATTTAGAACTATCAACTTGGATTTCCTAAAAGACAGTTTAGGAAAAGGAGCTCTACAGATTTTTAATAATCTGTTGTATTTGTCTTCTGTTTGGCAACAGAAACAATACAAGTTGTGGCCATTAAAAATATTTTATGGTATAGAAATATGATTTATCTCATGTATTCTCCCTTAATGACTCATAGAGGAAAACAACAATATGTGAATTTTTGTTTTTGCAGGTTGTATGATCAGTAAACCACTATGCAGCCTCCTGAACACAGATCTTTTAACTGAAGTCACTGAACTCTCTGTAGAGGAGTAAGATTGGTGTTTTGCAGGGCTAAGTTCATTTGGAAGGTGCTGAAATGCTCATATATCTACATATAGTTGAGAGTAGATTTTGTTACACTGTTCTGTGCTTTCTGTACAAAACTACAGCACAGATTTTGTGCAAAACTCCAGCCCTGTTGAAACTTGATGTCAGCACGAGGCACAAGCTCCTCTGTGCTGGTGACTGCACAGCCCTACCCACAGCATGCCTGCAGCTCTTGTGATACTCTGGGCAGTGCTGGCAGGAGAGCAACAGTGGTTTTAGCTCCTTCCCTTAATAATTCTGCAGCCACACAGCAAGATTTTCACTTTTATTTTGTTAGTGCATCTATAAGCAGACCCAAGGCTAGGGTGCAGAATGTCCTGCTTGTTCTGGGTGGATTGTCTAGCAGTCTCTCTTTTACTGGTATGCTGATCATGGCTTCATTTTCAAACACACATTAAAATTTATAGCTGTACAATGTAGGAGATGGAGAAGCAGCCCATACTGGTCATTTGAAATGCCTTGTCTGGGTATTTAGTTTTTCTGAAGATACCTAGCTATTTTTACATTACAGGAATAAACTTTTGCTTATTGATGATCTCAGAGGAATTCTATCTTATATCAGGAAAAAATCAGTTATTTTCTTCTACACTTTTGTTAAAATTTTCCATTAAGCTTACCTGGCGTTGCTAAAGGTGTATGTGACAAAAAGGTGTGTGGATGTTACTGTCTGAACTGTGCTGTTTAAGCAGTCAATGGAAAAGCCAGATTCAAGTGCACTGCCAATCTAGCTCTTCAAAATTATAGCATATTTTATGACTACTAGAGATTAAACTTAAAAAAAGTTTAAGGCTGCTTAGTTGGATGGATGCTTCCTTTACTGTAAGCCTGTGCAACTGTGTAACCTTTGCAGCAGTATTTATAGAAAGAGCCCTCTTCCTGAGACTTTTCTGGAGCATAATTATAAATATTCGTACACTTGTACTGTCTGATACTTACATCAGCAGCTTTCCATAGCTTCTGCAAAAGAGACAGGTTTGTGAGCATTTCTCAAGCATACTGAATGTAATTTTGAAAAACATGGATTGTCCTTCATGACCTTTTTCTTTTTAAACATACACACAGCTAAATAGTGCCTTTTTTCCTCACAATCCATGTCAGAGATGCTTGCTCCCACTCACCCTCCATAAATTGATTTATTTGTGCAATACTATTCCAACTTGAAACCATTTTGTCATGGCTGTTCGAGAAATAATCTCCATTTTTCCTCACTGTGCTGCCAGCTTTCTGTTGTTTAAGTGTTTCAGTTGATTACCTAATGCAAATGCTATAAAATAAAACACCCATTGGGAAGGGGAAAGAAAAGAAGTCTGGTGTCCTGTCTTAATATTTGCATCTCACATTCACATTGAATGTTTTTTTTCTGGAACATGTTGTTATACAGTATTGTGAACTTTGTTGGCAGCTACTTTGATTTTGGAGGGAAAAGACAAGCTGGAGTGTAGCTTCTCTGTAATAATTTCATACAGCTATAACCAAATATATTTAGGGGCCCTTAGAACTTGCATGGGCTTTGTGACCAGATATGTTTTAAGTTTGTAGAGGGCATACACTGTGCTGAAAGTGTCAATGAAAAGTTCATAATACTAAAGCCAAGATTTGTAAGAACAGAAGACTGGCATTAAAACAGTGGATTGATACATTTGTGCTTCCCTGCCTGAGGAAACAAATGATCAACCAACTGCTGTGGTACGGGAACACCCTCAGTTACTGTAGTGTTGAGAGTGGAGTAAGAACTTGAGTAGACTAGAAATGTCATTTGCATTTGTAAGCAAGGACTTAGAACAAGAAAATACAGTGAGCATGGGTGTGCCACCGTGTAGGATTTCTGAGGCATACTGTAACCACTGCCCTATAAACATCCCTGGCTGTGTGTGCTGTGGAGCTGAACATCATCTGACACTGCCAAGTTTCTTCATGCAGTAGTTCCTAAATATGTAGTTATCAGCCTTGACAATTAAGAACCATCATTCAATTACTTAGCAACTTCCACTTGAGGATTTTGATGGCTTTTATATCCCTGCTTTTGTTGAAAATAGACTTTTCCTTGTTCCTGTGAATGGAAGTGATAGGTGTAATTGTGCACAGGAAACAAAGTCTCTGCTTTTATCATCTTGGGAAAGTGGAGGAAAAAAATGCCTATATAGAGGAGTTCCTGAGGTCACTGTAGCTGTCTCTGAAATGATGTAATAAATAGAACGACAGCCAAAAAAAGTTGCAATACAATAAAAAGCTTTATTTAAAATTACAATAGCTCCTCCTCTGAAAGACAGAATGACTATAGTGTATGTGGTAGGTATTGGTTGAACCATTTCTTAACCGATGCTGCCATTTGCTGGTAATTAATCTCAGCAGTTGGAATTCATGGGAGGGGAGCAAGAGAAGGGAAAAGTTTTTGTTCCAACAAATTTTTTTTTTCAGATCCTGTATTTTCATTTTATTTATTGTTTGCATCTTACCATTGATTTCAGTATAATTTCCTTACTTTTTAATAAAATAAAAGAAGTTGCTAGTGAATGTCAAAGCAATACCCAGATGTTTTCTTCAAGCACAAGTCCCCTGCTATGACCTCCTCCTGCAGCTTCATTACCACATAACACAGATGTGGTAACTTTCAATAAGAGCTAATTTAAAGGACTAATAATACTCTTTATTAAAAAAAACCTCCACAAAGAACACCTGTGGCCTAAAAATGAAGGCTTAGAGACCTTTCACCTTGTCATAATAACCAACTGCATCCTCATAAAAATGGAAAATACTGTGATAAACATTCTCTGCCCATTTTCTGCACACTTACAAGGCTGACCTTGAATCCATTCTCACATTTGCTACACACAGACGTTAACCTTTCATAATAAATATAACTATCAAAATAATTGCACAGAGACTAATCTTCCCATTGAAAAAAAATTTAAATCTGGGAACAAAATAGGTTAAAATGGTGATTCATAGGAATTGTGGTTATAGTTCAAGTATACAGGTATTGCATTCCTCTGATGTTTTAGGAAACGATTCACGGCTGTGCTGTATACATCCATGTGTTATTTCAAACATAGTTTCAGTATTAATAACAAAAAACCTTGTTCTGTTTTGAAAGAGAAACATACCTAATTTGGTATGATAATTTGAATGCTCTAACTCTACCAGAACCCTGAGTTTCATGCAGCAGTTACTGGAAAATATTATAAACTCTCTCTTTACCAAAAAAAGAGAAAAGCTAATGTAGAGAATAATGGCCTAGAGGGCCTAAAGGCACTGTTATAGCCTTGATAATTATTGATTGCTGTTTTTAGCATGGAATAGAATTTGGAATCCTTAACCTCCTTTATTTAGAATTTAATAACTTTTAAAATGTTGCATGACTTGGAGAATTGGCAAGAGTAGAAGGAATGCTAGAGACTTGTGCAGTTACAGGCTGGCTTTGTCAAGACTGCCTCACTGCAATGTGTAACAGTGGGTGTAAATATGGGCAAACATCATGTAAAGCAGTCGATATGGAAGGAGGCGTGTATTTGTATCTGTGAAGACAGTCTGTAAAGCAAAGAGGAAAGTACAGGCAGAAATATAAATCACTATATATTGCAGTAATTGCTTAAATTAACAGCTATGATGTTTATCTCTGGCCTAATTATCTGCTTTGGATCTTCAGTGCCTTCTCTTGACTGAATGCATGAACTCAAAGCCGCAGCCATCAAGACTGCTGCTATTATAAGCAAGGCCTGTACATCACCAAATGAAATTTCTCCTATTTATAACCCAGACCAAATATCTACTTCCTGCACTTTGCTCCAGTGATACTTAACAGCTAAGCTATAGATCTGAAAAAGCAAATTACACTGAGGCTTGTGTGCTCTGCAGTTGAGGTTTGCTTCTTGAAGATAAAATAATAATTGCATGATAGAAGTTAAATCCATAAAGTCTGGGAGAAAGCAACTTACTGTTCAGATTATGTGAAGCAAAAATTCTGCACTTCTTTTTGTGTCCATTCAGAATGAATTCCCTGGCTCAGGCAGATTCCAAACCAGACATCTGTTAATACTAAAGCCTACTTCAGAGAGATGGCTGGAAACCTGTTTTTTACTTTCAGCAAAAATTGCTGTAAATGTTTTCCACTAAACTTCAACAAGGTTTTCGAGGTTTTTTTTGTAAGACAAACAGCGAGTTTTCCTCCTAAAACAGAGCAAAACAGGAACATGTCAGTGCCCTCCCCACACCAGCAAACATTCTTTGTGAGTGTCCTTTTATTTTTTTATCCCCCAAGTGTGTGGAAAAATATATATGAGTGTATGACATCTGTGTTCAGTCTCTCCCTTTTCTCAGCTGGCTCTGGGAGATAGTGTGCTAGTTTTTGTTCCTTCACAAGCCTTCGAAAGGACAAGTCTTATCTTGCAGGTATTGTTGTAGGACATGAGATCATGCTCCAGTATGGAGCTTATCAAACTTGGTGTTTACTTAGGTCACCTTTGAGAGCCTGGTGGCAATGGAGATCCCTGTCCTGTGTATGGGGGCAGCGTGTTGTGCTGCTGACAGTGCCTACCACAGTTTGGATACATTTACCCCTTGCGAGGATATTTAACTTGGGGGGGTATTTTTTCTTTTTTTAAACTTTGTGCAGGAAAAGTGCCTGACAAGATGAGAATCAGGGTGCAATCAACAGGTTTTATTGAGCAAAGCTTGGCAGTAAGCTTATGTGTATCTCTGGTTCTACACTCCCTCCTCCCCGACACCCATCCAGGAATGTTCAAGAAAAATGAAGAGTGATTTACAAGGCCAAAGGCAGCTTTTGAAGACAACGTTGCAAACTTTGTAAGTAGTCAGAGGCACAGGCAGATGTGTCAATGTGCTTTCAAAACCCAGCTTCGTGTTTCTCAGCATCGGAGTACAGTTGGGGCTGTACTCAGTGCAGGTAGCTAGGAAACAAGTTTAAAAGAGCTTTCTGCAATGAAAGATGCTGATGTTAAAGCTTGTTGCTCCTGTGACAACTGTGTTTTCCAAGGCAATTGTGTACCTTGTGACTGACAAAGGAGGGAGAAACCCTGATGTCATCATGGTTTATCATAGATGTTCACAGATGATTGTTCAAAATAATTTCATCATTTCATGTCTGGCTTGTGTGTGGTAATTTAAACTCTTTCTTGTCCTTTATCATATGCATGAAAAAGATGTGTTTAAAATCCAATATAGACTCTCCCCATGCCAATCTCATTTTGCTTATCCAAATTCAAATAGTGATTGAAGACTGGAAGTCTTCCTGTCCAGTTCCACAGGTAGTGCAGTAGACTAGAAAATGGATCTGGGTACCATAGCCACACCGGATGTTCTAAAATTTCTTGAAGTCTGTGATACTCCACAGCTAAAAGCAATGCAAACTAAATGTGATATTTGACAGTATTTGTCAATTTTTCAAGTGTGGAGCCTGAATTTAGCTGTTTATGTTAATATGTAGTTACGTAATAAATCGTTCATGGGTTTTTTTTTTTTCAGGTTGAGCAAGTATTATAACTTTCTAGGAAAGCAGAATATCTAGTTTTGTGACAAGGTATTAACATCGCAACACTTTGGCATCTGAGTTTGTACTTGTTGACTTTATTCTTTTAAAACCATACAGAAAATTGATTTGTGTTGTTTCATGCCTTGCTATGAAAATACATATATACATTTCTAAAAATTTTTTTAAAAATCATTTCCTCTTCATATTCTCTTCCATAATCACATCTGCAAAAAAAAAGTTAGTTAGAAACATTAATCATTTGGGATCCTTATGTCTGAGTCTTTGAAGACAAAGTACTGCTTCTGCTGACTGTAGACTTTTTTGCCCAGGGTGGTTTCCTCTTTCCATATACATCAAAAAACCTCATACTGCTGTTCTTCCCAAATCAGGTGAGGACAGAGGGAACCCTCAAGGAATAAATAGCTGGTTTTCATGTGATGTTGCCACCACAAAAAACAGGCCATCAACAGAATCTTAAAGGATTTTTGAGAAACAAAGTTTAAGCAATATAAAAGAAAGCCAGATTTTTGCACTGCCTAAAGCTGGTGCCAATCCTTACCCACACCACTTCAGAATTGATAGGACTCCACTGTCTGAATGTCCCTTCAGATTAGGAGTGTTTCTTAGGCTCCTGCAAATTGACTTCTAGGCTTCATTTACTGATGCATCAACTCTCAATAAATGCATCAAGTAATGAGATTTATTAGCATCTATTGATGTCTCAAATTCCTGTGAAGAATATCCAAGAGATATTCTGCTGGCTGAAGACGTGTCTATTGAAAGGCAGGAGAAAGGTTAGTTGTGGGATATTGGTGTCAGGTTTTAGGAATTATGATTTTCCAGTCTCTCAGATGACACAGAGCATAACTGAGAAGTTTAAGTAACTTCCCCACAGTTACTCATCAGAGACACCTGCACGTGCATAGCAAGCAGACAAACACAGGTGCCAGAGGTGTTGCTGCATCTGGCATGTCTTGTCTTTCCACTCATCTCTGGGCACCTGTTGTCATCTTCATCTGTCCAGCAGAGAAAAGTCCCTCCATCAGGTAAGAGCTTTCTTTACCTATTTTGGGGCAGTATAGGTGCTTGTTCTTTGTAGATCAATTAGATAAAGAGCTGTGTTAGTATTATTGCACAGAAATGTTTTTATTGGCACATAAAACAGTAGTGCTGCAGATCCAAAGGAAGCCTGTGTTGGTCAGAGGTATTGCCGTGTGGCTGCCAGAATATCTGCTTATTATTGGATAGTATTGAATAAACTCCCCTCATCCTTTACAATGTTTTGGTTAGAAAATCTGGTACTGTTGTCCTGTGTCAGAAGTAAGGTGCTGAAACTGGTGGGTTTTACCTGTCTGGAGAAGCTGTACCTTCTGATCCCTGCTGCTGCCTATGTGCAGCCTCACCCCGGCCCAGCCGCAGCATGGCCGGCTGGTGCCTCGGCAGGGCTGCCCTGTGCCCGGGAGGGAATGGCTCGCTGGATTCCCCCTCTGCCGGCAGTGAGAACACTGCTGCCAGTGGGCAGGTACGGCAAACTGGAACAGTTTGGAGGAACGAGGCCTGGACCTGGTGGGTCTGCCTGCTGAGCTATTTTGATACTGATCTGTGCTGAGATAACAGCAAGACTGGGCTTTTCACTGCACTCCTAAGCCAAGAGTGTGGTGTCTGCATATATAGCAGGGGTATTCGTATATGTGAATTGCCTACAGCTAGGCAAGAACATTGTGGACGAGCCAGGAATTCAGACCTCCTGAGCCCTGCACAGGCTGCTCCTATGCCTTTTCGTTAATCTTCTTCCCATATAACTTTCTTCCTTGGCATGACTAATGTTCGCAATTAATCTGTACTAACCTCTAGCGTTTTAATATAATAAAGTAATAATTTATGTTTTAATATGGAATTTAATTTTTGTACTTGCTTGTCAGGTTTCAGGCACCATGAAGGGTCAAAGAACAGGTGTGGGTGTCAGGGGAGCACTGGATTTGCAGCACTGGTCATGAGTTATGAATCCCTCAAACTTGCTGTTGTTGGTTCGTATCAGGGAACAAGATGTTGTTATTTGGGACTCCAGAATGAATCCTAGGCCCTGAAGTGGGAAATAAAGCAACATACAACTACTTTCTGAAAGTTGGAACTAACTTCCTTGACTGATTTGGAAAAGAGTTAGAACAGGACCAGCTGTCTGTGCTGGCAGCATTAGGGGATTGCAGTGCAGCAATTGTGCCTGCTTTTCTCTCACCAGGTCTGATTGTTCCTTCTAAAGTTTAGTGTGATTGGAGAAAAGAAATGCCACAATTGCCTTCTTTGTTTGCCTGCTATATTAACTACTTTAAAAAACAAGGAGAAAAAGATAGAGAAGGTGATCTGATCCTTTTGGACATCTGTAGCTGTTGGGAACAATGGTGTTTCAGAGCCTTGTCTTGAGCTAGCCTTGTGGTGAAGTATGCAGCTGGTGGAAAGAATTGGAGAGGCACAGAAAGCACCATATTAGATAGAACTTGCGCACTTTTGTTCCCAGACCGACATCCCTCTTGCCCAAGTTCCATTAATATTTAACAGGGTAAAAAGAGGTTATTTTACTTCATTTTGAAAAAGAAAGCAAGCATCTTTCTCTGCCCTAGCAAGGACTAGTCCTACAAAATGAAAGCATGAGGATATAGTTGAGGTCACGCCAAAAAAACCTTTTCACTTTTTGCTATACATTCAGGCCTATGTCTAACCAAAAACAAGCTCAAGAGCACCTGTGCCCTTGCCATGCAGTAACACTGTCAAAAGGAGTATTACCTTCCCCTACACTCCAAAGAAGTACCAGTGGGCCATAAATACATGCCTGTGCAAGCTGAGGGCCAGAACATCACATCTGTTTTAGAGAACAGTGTTCCTAGGGCTTTCCATTCCTGCAGGACCACTGCACACATTTTGGAACTCTGGGCAAGTAGCAGATTTAAACTCTGCCTGACCATTGCTGCAAAGGCCACTGTAGAGTCCTCCCCATCCCTGGCTACCCATTCTGTGCTTTGGTTTTTGAAGGGGAGACCTACTCCCACAGCCTCTGAAAGCTTTCCCCATCTCCAGCAGGGCTGGGGGTAGGCCCCCTTCACAGGGCAATAACTGCTTTAAAATTAACACATCTCTTTGCACTTGCAGCAATTATTTAGAAACCCCTTGTCAAATGACCCACATTAAGCCAAAGAGCATATTACTAGGGGTGTGCTAACAGCACCAGTGCACTAAACCACAACTGACAGCCTGACCCAGTGCTGTGCTTTAAAAGAGCAGGGCCACAGCGTTGGAGTTGGAATTCTGCTTTAATTAGGCCATTACCTGACCTTCAAAGCTGTATTTTGTTCCTCCTCTGCATGCTATGCTGGAGGAAGGGCTGCTGGAGAAGACAGGAAGAGCCCTATCTGATCGTTATCAGGAGCGGATGAAAGCCATGCGTTGCCTTTTCCTTTTGACGTGTGCAATTAGTTTCGCTTGTGTGGAAGAAGCATGTCAAAGTAAATGGCTGTCTCTGTCCTTCCCCCTGCTGATCCCCGGCAAGGTTCATCACGCACAAAGCTATTCAATCACCTGTTGACAGTGATATCCCTCTCATAAAACCTGATTATACACCATCTTGAAGTACCTTTGCCCAGTGGTGGCCTAACACTACCATGGGCTGTTTTACAGGCAGAGTGCACTCCAGTTCTCCTCATAAAACTTTGTTTGAACCCATTTGTTTCTACATCTCTCTGCTCCCCTCCCCCCTGCCCTTCAAAATAAGTTTTTCCATTTTTATGGGCATAGAAGAATCTTTATGTCCAGGGCACGTGACATCTGTGGTGCTCACTGGGAACATGTTGCCATTAGCCCCATTTCTGAGCAATCCCCACCCTGCCAACCCAGCAGAGTCCCACAGCTCTGATGCCGCCTTTGGCCTTCTTGTTGAAGATGTTGTGTTTCTCCTGTGTTTGCCCTGACTCCTCTGTCCTCTTAGGCAGGGATCTGTGCTAATGCACTTACCTTTGGGAAACCAGTGAAATCAGTTCCTGCCTGGAACTGCTGCTGGCTGCCACCAGCACTCAGCACACACAGGGGACAGACCCTCCATGGCTGCGTGCTGCAGATGACTCTCACAAAAGGCAAAAGACCTGTTTCATGTTTGGGTTGTTATTTGTTTTTAATAGGCATAAGAATTTATTTTCTTTCTAAAATTCAGTTCACTAGATTTAAGTAGTGCCCTGCTTATGAGAAACGAAGTCCAAAGCAAAGAAATCCAATGCAAGTGCTGAGAGAGAGTTCACTTTTAATTCACCTTTTAGGCCAGTTGCAGCAACTTTGCAGATGGATTATGCAAAGGAAAGGCATTAAGCTCACTCTGTATCCATATCTCAGAAGCATATGCATGTGCCTTTCCACCACAGCTGAAGGGGTGGCCCCTTGCTGTGCCCAGCATAAGCTGTGGTCACAAGTCTCCGGTCATACCCTCCATCCCACTGCAGATTTCCTGTGTGGTCACGGGAAAGTCATTTTGAACTCGTGCTGTCTCCTTTGCTTTGACCAGAAGTGCTGCTAATCCTTTTCCTTCTTGTGAAGTTGACTGTGCATGAACACCAACTGTGTGGCAGGCCAGTGGCTGCCAGAGCAGTGTCTGTCCCAGGACTATGGGGATGGTTGGATCTGTCCCCGTTTAGGTGCTGCACCTCACCAGATGGTGATGGTACCAGTGCTCCCCAGTGTCACTTGGATCACAGTGGACAATGTTTGAGAGAAAGGTTTGAGAAAAGCTTACTTGTTTAGTCACAGAGACTTTGTTTCCTTCTCTAAGCAGTATTTGAGGGGTGATAGAGTAGCAGTTGAGTTAATTAGGGGACAGAAATTAGATAATATGCTGCAAAAGGAGGGGTATTCAGAGATGAGCACAATGGAACAGCACTGGATTTTTACGGTACTATTATACAATTAAAAGAAGTATTAGAAGTATTTTGGTGGTTTATAAAAGGGAATAAAATAAGGCATGGCAAGATCCAGTGGCTTCCTCGAGGTCAGACAGGAATGTATTTTTTTTTGGCACTAACATATGAAATTATCTGGCCAACAAATGACTGAAGTCCTGTGCTGCCAGAGAGCCCTGGAGGGTGGTGTCTGAGCGGGATGTGGCCCTGCCCTCCCCGCTCAGACCCCCTCTGCAAACAGGGACTTAGAGCCGGCTGCCCGAGGCCGGGGCGGCGGCAGGAGCTCTGTCCGTGCGGAGCTGCAGTGGGGTCTCGTGGGCGTGGGGAGAGCGGGCTGCGGGCGCTGGGTGCTGTGTGTGCAGCCTGCTCGCTGTCCCCCTGCCCCTGGTAGGAGGTGGCGGTTGCACAGTCGCAGTGACGTGGCTGGTAATCAGAAAGATCATTTATGCTTTTTATCACTTTATCGTGAAAAAGCGTGGTCTTTAATCAGATGATGTTCTAAGCTGGATCTGGGGTCAGATAAACTAGTAGCTGCTGAGTTCAGTCTTGGTGAGGCTTTGAAGTGATAGAATCACCATCCCTGGAAGTGTTCAAAAAATGTGCAATTGTGGCACTTGGGGACATAATTTAATGGTGGACCTGACAGCTAATGGTTGGACTCCATGACCTTAGACGTCTTTTCCAACCTTAATAATTCTGTGATTCTACGGACCACTGGCGGACGGCAGCTGTGGGGTCGGCGTCTCGGCAGGGACAGACAGCTCCTGCCCACCCGCCGTGCCCCGCTCCGCTCTCCCTCCTCTCCTGAGGGCGGACCGAGGCGCCGAGGGGCCGGCAGCCCGGCCTGCCCGTTCCGCGGCCTTTCGCCGAGCGGCCGCGAGATGGCGCCCGAGGAGCGGGCAGGCCCTGCCGCGCCGCCCCCGCCGCCACAGCGCGGCCCTCACGCGGCCTTCCCGCGCTCGGCCCGCCTTTGCAGGAAGCTGGGGTGGCTCATTTTAGTGCTAAATTGAGCCCAATTATTATAGTTTAATGAAGGGCTGCTTCAAGTTAAATAATGACTCTGGCATTGTATTTATATGAATGAAGAATTAACCTTAAAAGGTTGCCCTTCTCAGAAAATGGATTGCATGCTTGGCTCTCTCTATTGATTAGTTTAGGTATTTAAAGTGCTGCATTTTATCTCTCTGGCCTCCTGGTAAATTTGTCATGATGATACTTAAAGGAGCAAATTGACGTTGTTTATTTTCACAAACCTTTTTGGCATATTTCTGGGGCTTCTTACTGTACCTTTGAGCTATATAGTATTGTGTGAAGGAACAGTGATAACCCTTCTGCTTAAATAAGCGTGACAGTCTAACATCCCTGTTCAGCTGAAATGCCACTGAAAGGGATGCTGCAGTGCGAAATGTGTATTGCATTGCAGCTGATGGAGTGGGGTGAGCAATCCTGAGGAGGTTTTCGAGAGGACTGGAGTCTTCCCATATTAAATGACTGATGGGAGGGTTTGTCAGAATTTCTGTTCACTCCAAAAACTGGAGTTCATTTCTCCCTGGAGGCTGCCAGACAATGGGAGCCATCCTAATAATTGCAAAGTACTTTAATAGTGAGTAGTGTTAGGAATTTTGAATACAACGTGCAACTAAGCAAAAAGAGAAAGGACACATGCATGCATTTCTGTATTACAAATTTCTGAGGAAATAATAGAATGACGTAAAGTTTTTAAGTTAAATATGGGTATCTGATTTTCCTATGGAAGTTTTTAAACGTTTTCAGATTTACTCCAAAAGTTGTGGGGAAGTGGGCGAATTTTATGCTGTGATACTGAAAGTCAGTCCCCTGTGTGCTGCTGCAGGAAGCACCACTAGCTGTGGTTGTGCCCCCTGAGATGGGTTGTTTCCTCACTGGTGCTCAGGGAGCAGCCTCAGCACTGCTTGTCAGCGCTGTTTCTGGGGGATGGGTGAGGGCTATGCTGTGGCTCGGTGTCCCCCGCAGGATGACCCCACTGATGCCTCCTGTAGTGGCACAGGGAGTGTGGGTGTGGGTGCCCCTTGTTGGGGAGCAGGAGGTTTGCGGGCCCCTGTGGCGAGGCGCAGCAGCATCTGCACTCCCCACGCTGGACCAGGGTCCAGCCACCCACGTCGGGCTGTGCTACCCAGGGTGTGTGAGGGGCAGCCAGCCTCCACCAAGGCTCCTGTTCCCACAGCTGTCAGTCTCTAGCCTGCTCCTTCACTTACCCCTCTCTGGTTTCTCAAGTTTACAGATCAGCTTTTGGTCTCTGAGTGAGCGATTGCCACCCCTTTCCTAACCCCATATCCTGGCTGGTGGTAGAAATATGCACACCACTTAAATTCCCCGAACAAAATGGAAATGGAAAGTCTTGGGTTTAGTTGAAAAGAACAGCGAATTCTGCTTGCAATCTGTAATGTAATTAGTGTTATTTGACTTGGCAGCCGTCGGAGGGCCTGCGTGGGCTGTAGGCTGTGAGGGCCCGGAGTCAGCCTCCATCTAGGAAGAGGACTTTGGAGGAACTCTCAGTAATTTTTACATCTGAAGTCTCTCAGTGGTTTCTCTCCCCCATATCCTCTTCCCTCCACCCTCGGCATTCAGATGCTGCAGCCAGTCCTTCTTTCCAGCTGGGAAGGGGTGAAGTCGGCTGTTCCTCCAGCTGCCACCCCACTCTGCGCCCCCACTTGCCCCCCCCGGGTGTCTGCAAACCCCCACCCGGCCAAAGGAAAATAATTCTGGATCAGAACTCCCTGAGCCATCTGTGTTTCTGAGGCTAAATTATTTCTTATAAAGAAAATAGCATTAGGTCAGTGTATCTGGCTGCTAATTGCTTTAACTGGCTGAAAAGATTTCAGCCTGTTCCTGAACTGTTTGTGCAAACTTAACGGAATAGTGTTACCTTCAGATCCTGCCCCAGCCACAGCCAGAACATATAAACAAGTCTTCTGGTAAGAAAAGCAGCACAAAGTTTCAAGCTATGCTAGCAGAGGTTATGAGAGACAGGAAGTTATTGGCAAATTGATTTCACCACTGGGAAACTTGGGATTTTTTGCCCCATCCCCAAGTAATGACTGTAAAGCATGCTAATGCTGTTCAACATTAGTGCATTAAAGTGTGGCCTTATTAATTCGAGGCATAAAGGCAACAAAATGAGCTGTTAAATTTAAAATATAATACATATATAATGAGAAAAAAATGTGTGAAATCTTTATTCAAATGAAAATGCAGAATTGTTTGAGCTAGTGAAGTATCTTTTGTGCTGAGTTTTGAGCATATGTAATAGATTTAATTATTAATTTCTCCATTGTTCTATGCACACAGACAGGGTTCAAGGCACAGTCATTCTCTGGCTTTCATGGATCTAATTTGTATAATTATTGTCTGAATAAAGAACTACTCTGATTCCTAGCTCAGTCTTTTCCTCTCCTAAGTACTACCTCACTGGTGCTTTCCAAAAGGAGAGCACCTGCCTTCAGGAATCAGCTGATCACTTCCAGTGATGAGACACGCTCCCAATGACGTTCCTTTTCAAGCCTTTTTGTCTAAATGAATTATTGTGCGTACTTTTTAATTTTATTGAACAAATTAGATTTGTCAAGGTCTAGCTTTGTAAATAAATAGCTAGAGACACATGGATGCATATTGCTGCTGTTCAAGGTCTCCTGTTCTATTTATGGAAGCCAGATGAATGTGAAACAAAAGAGAAACTTTTCTCTAAAAGGAATTATCTTTCTGCATTCCCATCAGTATAATTAAATTGCAGGGAATTTTAAGAAGTCATACAAGTAGAATTGAATACTTAAAATCATGGCTGGATAGTTATGCAAAAGCTGAGTGGAGCACCTTGCTTCATGCTAACAAAACATGCCATAGCTGGCTGTTCTCTTATGCCTTTACACCTGACATGTATGTCAGTATTCATTGGAAAATAAGAACCTGAGATCCATGATATACATGAAAAGTATTTCTGGCGAGAACTACTGAAATCCTCTCAATTTTGTAGTAGTAATATTAATGGGCTGAATTATTTTGTCACTCCGGCATTTAAAAAGTCATGGCCCTTATCTGTGAGCATCTTTAATCACAAGTGTTTTCTTTGACTTTGGAGATACGTTGTATTATTAAAACAGGGCAACTTCTTTGTTTATGGAAAGGTCTTCCCAGATGGTAAAAGGAATAAGGCCCAAGAACATATAGCAAGGTCCGGACTGTGTTGGTAGAGGAGACTGGTAAAAATCATTATGTTGACTGTGCTTAGAGATAAACTTTTTAGGAAGCTGCAGTACTGGGATATGGTTTGTAAAGTCACATCATTCTGAGTGCAAGAGTAAACAAAGTTTGTCAGGAGAGTGCTTTTTTTTTTTTTTGCCATTATCAAATTTTGGGAACTTTTCTTAAAAATATAGTTGTCTTTTGCCTTTAATTTATTGGAAAAATGCTGCCAGACCATGAAAATAAAAATTATAGGGGTGTTCTATTGGTTCTTTTACACTCCTGTTAGAGCAGAAAGCTCATCAAGAGCAGCTGCGGGGGTATTTCTTGAGGAGAAGTATCAGCCTTAAAAAAAGCCCAGCTAAAATCCTTCTTCCAAAGCAAGGAAGAAGTGCGTTCCTGCAAGAGGGATCTACTACACCATGGTTCATCTTCCACCTGCCTTTGCAAGGAGGTGCTATGGAGAAGTAAGGACATGATAGTGCAATTAAAAACCATTAAACAGTCCTTATACGAGGAAGTGAAGTAAAAGTGGCACAGGATAAATATATGATATTTCCAGATCTGAATGTGTAACCTATATATTTAAGTGTATATTTGCATTTAATAGTAGAAGTAGACAGATGTATTCTTTCCAGATAGATTTTTCCCCTTACGTCCCTCCGCTCCTGCTGTATCCAGGGTTGCTGGCTTTTTCCTTTGCTCTGCTGCCCCTTTTTCCTTCTTCCAGCCTTTTTAATGTCAAACAGAACCATGTAAATTAAACATTTAAAACCCAGTTATGAAGAAATTATATATTTAATCTGACCTTGGCAAACAGCTTTAGCAAGTCAGGAAACATTGGTAGCTGCCTGTGCCATGGCAGACGGCTGCACAAAGCTGCACACCCAGAGGTGCCCATCCCACAAGGGCCAGCTCCATGCTGCACACCCACAGCAGCTCCAGCCCAATGTTTTCTTTTCTGTGAAAGCCATTTTGACTGCCATGTGTTTGCATTTATTTCCTTTCCGGCTCTGTGCATGACTCATCCGCAGCAGGATGGAGGAGCCAGGGCAGAGCTGGGCTGCCCAGGAGCTGCTTTCCTTACTCACCAGCCCTGTTTTGGGCAGCTTTCTGGAAGGCAGTCCCATGGAGAGGAGCAGTTCTCCAGGCTGCAGGAATTAACTTGCTGTACTTGTGTCAGCTGGGCTCAGTGTTGCTTTGACAGGCAGGTACGTGAGGGCTTTCATACCCTTCCCATACAAAAGACAGAGATGCTTTTCCCTCTGTAAAGTGATGGAGGCAGCTTTTATTTACTCAGGCTTTAAACCTTGCCATTCTCTATAGGTTTCCCACTAAGCATCCTGCTGCAGGTCTGACACTCCTAAGTTTTAGTTCAATCCAAACCTAATCTTTTCTTCTTTTTCCAGAAGTCCTATTGGCACCACAGTTTCCTTGCATTCGGCCATGAGCAGGGTAGCAGTAAATGGTTTCCTTTTTCTTCCTTCTAGGACCCCGTGCCAGGGCAGAAGGTATGTTTCCATGTGAGGATTCCTCTTGGGAAAGACTCTTACTTTTTGGAGGGGCTATACTTGAACCATTATGGTATTTTAACTGACTTTTGTTTTTTAGTAAATTCTCCTCCCCTGTCCAATAATCTGCAAATCTGTTACCAATCAGAATATGATACGTATCCTCAGACAGTTGCAATGGGGTTTATTTCTATTACATCTGGCAGTGTGTCTAGAAGGGGAAAAAAAAACCTCAGCCAGAATTAGCTGCACTCAAATCAGCTGAATTTTGGATGTGTTCAACCTTTTTGGCCAGACTCATTCCGGTTCATGAGAAGTAATTATCTCTTGAGCATCACATTAATATTAAAGGTCCATAGGCATTACCGTTTAGGCAATATAGCTTCTTCCCAGCTCCAAAAAAAATGATGTGGGATAATTGACCTGAACATGCTCCAAATGTGCATATGTCTTTATTTATGAATTCCAATGAAGTTTGTTTGGGAGAATAAGATGGAAAAAGGAAAAACAGGCAAAAATGTTGAGACCTCTTCATCTCCCTGGCCATTTCTGTTAGGAGTAGTTATAATCCGCTGAAAATGAGTTGCAAAGGCTAACAATATGTAAATAGCATATGCTACAAACACTAAATCCCTTCAACTAGTACTTCTGATTTACACCTTTCTCTGTTTCTTAGATCAGGGAATTCATAGTAAATGCAGTTTGTGTCTGCCTGCAGCCAGGGCAGTAACTGCAGAGCCAGGTTTGGGCACTGATGGATCTACTTCCTAAGGATGACATGAAATTGCACCCCAGCTTCTGCCTGCTGAAGGAGAAATTGCCCCTGAAGCACTCAAAGTGCTGTATTCTGCAGGTTATCTATCAGTTGACATGCATCAAGTCCCAGACATGGAGGTGATGCTGGCTGTGCCATGTCCCCAGGATACGGTGGCCTCAGGTGTTCAGGCACTGCTCACAGGGAGTGTGGCTGGGCCCCACGCAGGTGGCTGTGCTGCTGGCTGAGGGCTGGCCTCGAGCTACTGGGCACCCCCATGGTGACACGCTGCCCTGCCTTCCATTCTGTCTGTGACACCTGTGCCTATGCTCAGGTGTGCTTATGGGTTCATAGCTGGTATTGCATCACTCATCCTTCCACTGGAAGAAAACTCGATTACTCCACTCTATCCAACAATGTCATTACATTAAATAGAAGGGGAGCCTTTCCCTTACTGAATTCTTTAGTGTGTTCTGCTTCACTCACTAGGGGAAAACAAGTCTATAAAAGTGCCACTAGCTTGTTTTAACTTCTGCATATGCACCCACCTCATTTTCACACCCTGGAGAGGGGTGTCAGACACAGCCTGACTGCCCCAGCCGTCATGAACTGGCCCAATTTCCTGCAGAGTGCCACGAAGGCCACAGATATCAACTTCAAAGGTAAACAATTACCTTTTATTATCACACATGGGTTTAGCTCTACCAGTTTCAAATAGCACATAATCACAAGTCTGTGATAACATTTACTCCTGATGAGAGAAAATTCACCAAGTACTAAATTGCTGCTGAGATGACGGGAACATGAGCCAGGCATGAATTAGCTGCGATGATGAGTCAGCACACGTTAATATCTTGCACCATGCTGGAGACATCTGCTGAGCCGTCCACTGTTGAATCATCTTAAATATTTCTGTGTTATTACCCCTCCAGGAGCAAGCATCAGAGAGCATTGTGTCTCTGTGTTATATATGCATAAGCTATTTTAAAATAAATATATGCAGCACATAACAAGTGTATGCACTTAGGTATGTAGGTAATTTTCAGCTAAGGGAAGGATAAGCAAGTAGCAACTATTTAAAGTAAAACAGGCATGGAAATGCTGATAGCAATTGCCCACATTTCATGTTTGAAAAGTGATAGCTTTGCTTAGTTGTGGATCTAATGAGCCTGGGAGGGTGACCTCATGTCTGCACCATACACCCTGAACCTTCATGCAGACCAGCCTGTCCAAGTTCTCAAAGTCGGAATTACAAGTTTCTAAGGGCTCACCCCATCTTTTGAAAATTAATCCCTCCAGAACAGCTGCAGGGTGCTGTGCTTTAAGTGTATCATCACTTTGGCTTTTCCCAGGTTTTTTCCCATATACCCAGAATGTCAATATGTGGTTAGATAAATGTAGTAACTAGGCACTATCAAGAGCATCAGATGAATCCAGTGGAGACTTGTAAATGCTCTCTTAAATTAGATCCTTTTTGACTGAAGGCCCTGCAACTGTGCCATAATGCACTGTCCTTCTGCCGTGGATCTTGGATCTCCAGAAGATGCTAAAGGCAGTGGTGTATTACTGGGGGTGGCAAAGGACTGTACTTTGGACAATGTAATCATTGCACAAAGGAAGAGGCAGAGCTTTTATTTGGTAAATCTTTTGTTGCATTCAGATTAACTCACTGCAACAAAACAGTGCACACTTTTTAAACTCAGGGTGTTTTAAAGCGCACTGTCTGTTCTGGCCTTGATTTAAACTTTTGCATACATAATTACCCGATTGTATGCACATGAGAACTGTAGTAATTCAGTGCACATTTTGCAAAGCTGCATTTTTTGAGACTCCAACTCTCTGAGGTCTAGAGGTCAAAAGTTAATTCTAGTGAGATATGAGAGTTGTCCATGTTTGCCAAAAAAATTTGTTATTTCAAGCATTCTGCAGTCTGAGTGTCACCATTCCAAGTAGTGTTTTTAAGATTTCCCCACCCCCTGAATTTTCATATGCCATTGAAAAAAATACCAAATGTTTTGGGAAGGAGAGTGAGAGCAGGCTTGGCTCTTGCACAGGGTGCATGGGAAGCACAAGCTGACAGTGGAACTGGCGTCTCACAGTGTGGCTGTGGGGCAGTGGGACGAGACAGCCTCATGATGCCTGTCCTCCCTCTCCTGGTCTCCTCCTTGCTGCTGCTGATCCCAGACTTAGCCCCCACTCAGGCAAGCCCATGGCTGGCTGCCATCTGACAGAGGTGCTCAGAGACCTTGTCCCCCTCTTCCTGGGGCTTGGGATGGGTGCAGGTGCCTGCCGGTCCCCACTCATGGGCCAGAGGACATCAGGTCTTCTAAACTGATTCATTGCTAGATGCTTAAAACAGCCCAAAGGAAATGACATGAACATCCCCTGCATGCTGGGTTTTGTACTCATACACTACTTTTTCCAAAAATTTGCTCTAACCACTCGTCTTGAGGTGCCCTAAACTAACAACTTAGTATTTAATGACATTAAGGGGAAATTAAATTAATCTAAACAGTAGCTAGGTTTCAGACTTCTCAGTAGTGGCTGCACAAAAGTAAGGCAGTGTTTTTAGAGCAAATAAGAAATCCATCCTTTGAGGATTGGTTTACAGTCCTCCAGAATTTTCCATGTGGTTAATAACAAGTGAAACGTCCTGGCAGGAATGATCACATTCTCACTACTGCCCAGTCATTAGAATGGTACATCAGGAGATTTCAATTAAGTCACAAGATTTTTCTGCTACTGTGGAAGAAAATGTGTCTCCATATTTTGTTGAAAAGTTTTTTCCCATTTTGTTTTGCATACTGAACTTCTTGGGTACAGTGCATTAACTCTTCTTGAAGTACAAAATGGAGAATTGAACTGCCAGAACATTTTTGTCAATGGTTTCCAAAAACTATGGAATTTCCTGCCCAGCTACATCAGATCAGCCAACAACTTTGTAATTGCTAAAAACAGCCTGTTGATTTCCCTCCCAAGTACTTCAGCTGGCCTGGCTGAGCTTTCTCTTTTCCACTGTCTTGAGATGTTTCTCTCATTGTGCACTGTACTGTATTTTTATGGTCAACATATCCTCTAGCAAACAATTTCAGACTGATGGCGGAAGGGAGATTGGATTCAGGCTAGAGATTTGAGCCCAGGACAGGGAGCCAGGAATGCCTCAGTTCCTGAATCAGATCTGCCACTAAATCAGGACTCCACATAAAGCAAAGCCACATGATGAGCAATTATATGTTGATTTGGTTTTCTGTGCAGAGGAGGAAGTGAGCCTTTGAATGCAGTTCTCTCCTTGGCATGCCCGCTGCAACTGAATCTGCAGCTACAGGTGGCCCGTGAGTGGGGGACATGGAGCAGGTTCCTTCCAAGAAGAGGCAGAGATCAGTGAGGCTGTTGTCTAATGGGACCAGAAGTTTTCACCAGAGTGGTACTTGGACTGACATCTCAGTGGTAAATGCAAATAAATTAGTTAAGTACGCCTGCATGAAATTTTCCTTCTGAAAAATTCATTCTATAAAAGCATTTATACTGTATTCTTTATTGTCAGCTAATCCAGCCCAAACTCATTAAATGGCAGTGTGCGGGTTACTCGCTGTCAGTGAAATTATCAAAGGCATTTTTCAGCTGATGCACTGGGAAAGCATGTGCTTCAATGCCAACTAAAACAATAACGAGGAAATGTTATGATCAGACTTGACCAAATGACCTTTCCCATTTTAGATTAGTTCTTAATTTCAGCACAAGGGTCATCCTGTGAGAATAGTTACAATAAGTCACTACTCACCTCTCACATGAAAAATAAGTGACTTATTAGAAATCTCACTGTACTCATTGCAGTTAATGAGATGTGGAAAGCTTTATAATTTGATTTGCTGGACCATATGCTGTAAAGGGATACTGCTGATTTCATTCCTCCACGTTTAATTTAAGCAGTATGCAATGGCTTCTTCGTATGGCTACTTATATAATAAAAATTAACTTGGAGTATAAAAGAAATAGACCATTGTGGGGTTTATTACTCTGTGTGGTTGAGTTTCAAGTGTTTTTCATTGAAACATCTGTAAGTAATGTGTAGGTCTAATTTTAAATCCTGGCAAATATTTTCCATTTAACATTTGGTTTTACTGACAGACTAGGAGTGGTGGTTTTCAGAGCTTGTCAGTAACAGATATGTATTTTCAAAGATAAACAGTTTTTTAATTGAAGATAACTGTAACCCAATACCTCCTTTTGTATTTTAGTGGTTGCAAGCAGCAATACAGACACTCGTCCCCTGTCCCCCATACCCTGGCCATGGCAGCAGCACTGTGGTGGTGTGGGCTGTCCCTCATGGGCTGTCCCCGGGCATGCGGTGCCGCCTGGGGCCACACAGCATCCGGAAAGTGAGTGCAGTCCCAGGCATGGGCTCACCAACCCAAGGGATAAAGTGGCAGCCATGAACTGCCTAAGACATCTCTCCTTCAGAGATGTCCCCTTAGCTATTTTGCAGGAAAAGTTACCCCTGGATGGTGGATTTGGGCCTCAGCCCCAGGTGGGGCTTGGCTGCCTGGCCCCACTCAGCAGCACGCGCTCCACTCTCAGGGCCAAGCATGCTCACCAGCACCGCAGTGTCTCAGCGTCACAGCTTTACTCCAGGTTATTTGAGTTTCGGCTGCAGACAAAATGAAACAGCTCGATCAGGCAGGCTGGCTGCACGGCCCATAAAAGTGGAAACCACGCTGCCTTGTCAGCAGGCGTTGCCTGGCCCAGAGGGGCTTGCACTCCTGGTGCTTCGTGTGAAAGCCAGGGCCATGGCCGGGCTAAAGATGGTGGTGGAAATACCCAGTGTGAGCCAATGAAAGGTCAGTTTGGAAGTACATGTTAAGATAATTTTCAAAAAGAAGTCCTGAAAGGCTAGATATGTGAGAGTCACTGGTTTTACCTGAAAAAAATGCCACAGCAGTATTTGCAGTTAATGCCACAATGTCCACAACCTCTAAATAGAAAACTGTGTGTGCTTTAATCTAACCTGTTGGTAAATGTTGAGATCAGGCCAAGAAACCTTGTGTATTTGCTGCCCTGAGGCAGGCCATGGCCCTGCAGCACGGCAGGGCTCCATCAGCCACTGAAACACCATTTTGTGAGGTGCTCAGTAGAGGAGCAGCACTTGTTTGTGTCCCCCTACTCCGTCACTCCCTCTCTCTACTTTTTACTGTTTCCTCACCATGATTTTACAAATAAGTTTAATCTGCTTTCAATGAGAAGTAAAAATAATAGTACATTATTCCCTTCAGACCCAGGCTGTTGTCTTACTGAAGTCTGAACTCCAGCAACAGAAAATGAGATTTTGGTGCAGGGGCATTAGCCATGGCGTGGGTCCATGTTGTGGGATGCTGGTGGGAGGCCAGAGAGGGGCACTGCGGCAGCCAGCAGGAACACAGGGACCTCCAGGCTCCCGCAGCCCTGTGCTGAGCCTCCAGGAAAGAGTGACTGTGTTACCTAATTTAACAGCTTTTCATTTAGAGAGAAAAACATGTCTTTCGTACCAAAGACAACCCATTTCGTTTAATTTGGAAACTGCCTTTAATGCTTTGCGATGGTCTGTGGTGTGGGTTCTGCAGCTGAACTGAAGGTATGGGCTTGAGCCAGCCCTCTGTGCCTCCTGGGTCTGAGTCTTCTTGGTGGAGATCCTGACAGGGATCGAATTGCAGGATCTTCATGAGTTAACCTCCACATTAAAAAAAATAATCACAAAACCAGGTTTCAATTTTAACACGTCCCTTTTTTCTTTCATCAGAAGTTTTGAAATGCTTCTGAGGAGGCTGGTGGTAGCCATAATCTCAGACACAGTGATTTCTAATAAACATTGAGAGAAACTGCAGCTTTACTGAATATAGCGTCTGTTTTAAATGGCTGGTGGTTCACTTGTTTTTAATATGAGTACAAGCACAGAGGCAAGTAAAATCTAATGAAAGTGCTTAGAAGATTTTGTTTGGATACCCCACAGCAGTCGTGGTTTATACTGAAAGAGAAAAGATTTCTTTATAGCCAGGTCTGCAGAAGCCAGAAATTTAATTTTGCTCCACAACTTGTTTTATTGCATTTTTAATTTTCTCTTGCATTACTCTGACCCTTTTCTATAGCTTTTGACGCCTGGTGCTTAATTACTTATCATTAGCAATGTACATGGGGGCCTTCCTGCATATTTATAAATGTGATCATTAGTACATGGGAAGACAAAGACTTCTTTAAGACCATCATTAGTTATTCTGTTTTCATAGAAATGTTCATTAGAGAAACTACCCACCTGGTTAAATAATTATAATTAAGAATTGGTAATCTCCTTTGCATTTTTAACTTGATCTTCAGGATGCGTGTGCATAGCTAAAGGAGCCTTGTTTGGACATCTTACTATCTTTTGTTTTTGATTTGAATTGTCAAGCATATTTAAATTATGTGTTTTGGAACTGTGTACCCTATAGAATGATCTATGGGAAGATAGGTTATTAAAAAAAAATTTAAAAAACCAAAACAAAACAGAAAGAAATCAACCCTGCAATTGTCTCTGAATTCATTAACTGTGCACTGGCAGCAAGAGGTTGTGTAAGCCATTTACTGTAATGCACAGTATGGAGTTAAAACAAAATGTCACAGATTTCCCTTTCCTATCTGTGGTATTCATTGAAGACACCCAGACTGTGGGAGAACGCTTGCAGAAAGGTATCATTTCCATGTCAGGCTCTGGTGTTACTGGGAAATGTTGACAATAACTGTCATGGTGTCAGTAGTCCTGCTCCCAGCCCTTGTGGGGAGCTGGTGGGAAACCTGTCCAAAATGTGTGTGCCTGCCCATCTGCTGCGCCTGTGGGGAAGGGAGAGCATCGCCCCGCCATGCCCACCATGGGGCACAGGGAGGGCTTACCTCTCAGACACCAAGGCTATAGGAAGAGCTTGTCAGTGGCATAAATATCATCTGTAAACAATTAAGCAGCTACTGCTCATTCAGGGCAGTTCTGAGAAGCAAAGGAAGTCTGCAATCAGTTATATCTCCAATTACCATAAAAATATATTAGCCATTCATTCATTTATTAATGATTCATCAGTTAACCACACATAATGAGCAAATAATTAGCAATGCTGTACGGTTGCCAAATTGAAGAAGTGTTGGCATTTTAAAGATGAAAGGTTGCATTTATGTAAAAAGTCGGGTGGTGATAAAGTTAATACAGAAGATAATTATAAAAGTGGCTGTCCTATTTTAGAGGCTGAAGCCCTGCAAAACTTGCCTAATTGAACCTAAATTAATATTCTTCAAAAGCACACATGTTACTGGTTCCTTGCTGCTGGATTTAGTGGGAGATCTCCCTTCAGCAAGGTACATCACACAATACAAGTTAATAAAATGCCAGACAGCAAGACTGCGTTCTTTGTTTGCTCTGTTCAGGGCCTTGTGGAAAACAATAAATTGCATTCATGTCAGCCGAGGCCCATCCCTTTGCTAATTACCGTTTGGTGCTGAAATGACTTCTGTGAAATTGGGAGCATGAAGAAACACACAGCCGTACAAGGGAGGCTTTTCAGGCAGCGGCAGTAAATGTGAGATAGGCCTTAGGCACACAGATGTTGAAACAGTGAATTCCCCTACAGATTACACTAATGGAAACCCTGTCAGCGTAAGTCAAATCTGGGGTCTGTGGTCAAAATCTAATTAATGTTCCTGTACTTAAAAAGACTATGAATGCCTGGAGGTGATGGAGAACACATAAGAAACTTGCTTGTTTGTAAAATTGCTGGTGTGGATGGCAACTGCCACTGAGCCCTTTCTTAGGAGGTAGCACCTGCTCCAGGAGCTGCTTGCACTGCTTGCTGCTTGGTGCAGGGCTGTCGGCACTGGGCTTGACCCCTCTTGCAAGTCCTGCAATGACTCTTGGCAGCTGGCCCACAGGGAATGTGGATAGGCATGGCTGTCATTGAATGCCTTCTCTTCGTCTGGCACGGCTACCCAGAGTCAGCAGTGCTGGTTAGGAAGTACCTGTAGCTGACAACATAAGAAAGGACCAGCTCCTCTTTGTGCAAAAACAAAGGCTCAGCCATCTATGTTGAGCTTGAGGACATTGCCGGGGCTCTTACAGCGCTTTCACAGCTGCACTGTGCATGGCCTGTGCAATAACAGAGGAAATGAATTTATAATGCAACAACCTCTTCATTTTCACAAGCACAAAAATTCCTCTAAATACTTAAAATAACACTCAGAGTGGGACAGACCTTAAATTTTGAATAAATGAAATCCTAATCCACAGTGTTGCTGAAACAAGCTTGTTATTAAAGAAATAAATTTGAAACAGCAAGTGGTTTGAGAATTTTGGATTTAATTATTTAAATCTGCTTAAGATAACTCGCTAGCACTGTGTTTGGGTTTCCTGTTGAGAGCGTGCTTTCTGGGAAAGGTATTCTACCCAGTGCCTTGGAAATATTAACTTTCTCATGCAACAGTGCTTTTAGCAGTAGAGACAAATAATTATTATAATAAGCAATATATTATATGGGAACTTGGTGGTATTTCTTGGATGCAGCCTATCATGAAAACTGCACAGAGCTTATCGTGTTTGGAGAGATCACCACTCTCCTTGGCTAAATGGCACATGGAATGTGGCTCCAAATGCTCTTCAGGTAAAAAGTGATTCCCTTAGTAGTGTTACCTGCTCAGCTATGACAAATAAAATCTGAACCAGCAGATTTGCAATTTTAAGCTAACTTGAAGTATTATATGTTATTTAATAAACAAGTATTGCAAATCAGACTTTGTTCATTGCTGATTGCTATACTTTAGTTAAAAACTACTACTTTATCTTTAGGATATAAGATTATCTCTTAATGCAGCATAGATCAAGAATGGCAAAATCTATCTTGTCTTTTTTAGGGCCATAACAGAAGCTTCCTAGATCCCGACAAGAAATGTATTCAAGATCTGCACAAAACCTAGCAGAGGGATGAGAACCAGGGAGGTGTTCCTCATCCCCAGCCACAACCCAGACACGTGGGAATTCAGCCTCCCCAGCCAGCAGTGAGTAGGGGAAAAAACCTCCAGCTCTGAGTCATATTTCCTTCCCCTGGGCTTGTGCTGGGACAGAGGGATTGCTAGCTCAGTCTCACCTCTTGGCTTGGCTCCTGCAGTGCAAGCACACTGTACATATGCTGTGAAAATCAGGAAAAGTGTTTTTGTGCTGAATATCCTCAAAAGTAATCATTTATGTCTTCAAGGCAGGATGCTCATCTAAGCCATTTTCTTTTGGTATGTCCTCTGCATCGCCTGTTTGCAGTACAGCTCTTGCAGGGGGGTTACATGCTAGTTTGGGGACCAGACTCTCTTGCTGAGTATTGCCAACATTCACTCTGTCAGTCATGGTGGCCATGGTGGCTCAAGTGCCACTCTCAGTCACAGGGATGAAGCCTTTTTGTTTTCCTAATGCTACTGAGGTTGCATTGATGTAACAGAATTTGTCCCTTCTGTCATGCATATGAGTGGGGTCTTAGAGAGTGTTCAGGTTTCTAGCCAAAATTTGTGGGGACAAAAAAAGGGCAAGTCCAGATGTGGTATTAATCAAGTTAAATGGTTCCGTTGCTACTCAGAGATCTGATGATCAACACAGCCATGTCATTGTCTGATTGCAAAGGCACCAACTGATGACTCAGGAGCTGGTGCTCAGTTCAGCTCTGTGTTCTCTAAAATTCACAACGTGTGTAAGGATGCTATTCAACCAAAGCCCAAAGGATTTGCCTGGTTGTCCTCATTCAAGCATGCTCACTGATCTACCTAGTGATTATAAGCAATATTTTCTTTTATAAATGTTTTTTATTTTCAGGAAAAGGTCCTATGGATACTTTTTTCTTAAGCAATAATGTCTATGTTTATGTGTTACATGAGGCAGATGTTGATTTAAAGCTTAGTTCTTGCTTAAGATATTTTTCAGTCCACTGAAAGGGGTTGATTAGTGTCCCCTAGCTGAACCATTTTTTCCCTCTGTTGCTTTGACCCATTGATTTAATTAAGGTCTAATAAAGAGAGGGCTGAAAGATTGTTAAAAATCTTTTTTTTTTTTTTCCCGCAGATCTGACCTATGCTGGTCTGTCAATGCAATTTGACTCGAACATGCCCCCTTTCATATGTGAGAACACTGATACAGAGTTTGTCCTCTTTGGAGTGAGTTGGTTTTTTCCTTAATGATAGGTCAGATTTAATTTTGATTTTAACCAAAGCAAATGCTTTCCTGGAGACCTTCTACTTCAGTGAAAATAAGTAATGAAAAAATAACCAAAACAAGTCACAGTTCCAGAAGGAAAGACCTTAGAAAGCTTAGTGGTGACTCTTTCTTTCTCTGTTTCCTTTCCCATCCTCCTCTTGCCAGCATAGAGAGGGAAAGAGAAATGAAAACTCTGGGTTTGTTTTTCAATTAAGTAACAAGAATGACTCAAAGTTTAGGGAATGTGGTGGGGTTTTCATTGAAAATGCTTGCTACTTTTCAACTCTGTGTCTTGCCTAGGTGGTGTTAATGCTCAAAAAAATACTTCACAGTACTTGTCATATTGCCAGATTCCTGTTTTCCTTTCCCTTCTCCTCCCACCAGCTCTGCAGTTTGCTACTCTAGAGTAAGAAGAGCTGTTCCCAGCATGCTAATTCTGCCACTGAGCCCGCTCATCTGTATCTTGTAAAAAGGAGATTACCATGAATGTGCACCCTCACCACACTCTGCCTCTGTGGTAGGAGAGAATTTCTGGCTCTCCCAGTGTTATCCCTGCTGCACCAGGATTGCAATGATGGTCTTCAGAAGAATAAAAAAGGAGGAAAAGCCCCGGCTGCAACTTCAAGGAATGGCTCAGTGTGCTATTCATGGCTTGAAAGGACAGCATTGCTATCCACAGTGGCAGTTTGTGTCTATGAACCTTCTTAGATGGCTCTCATGCTCAGATTTCTCTGCTGCAGCTCATTAGCAGGAGAGCTGCCTGTGGGGCTGCGGCAGGTTTGTAGTACAGCAGGATGTGCACTAAAATAAAAATCTGGTTAGGAGTGGTGTTATCCCAGTGCTGCCTGGGCACTGGCAATTAAACCTGGATGAGAATAAGACACCTGGACTTTGGCACTCCTGGGATGAACATACTGCTTGCTGAGGGCTGTCCCTGCCCAGGAAAGCACTAAAACAGGTGTATAAATCCTCCTGTGTTCAGTGGGATTTAGGCACCTGCTTAAACTTAAGTGCTTGTTTAGAGAGTTTCCTGAATGAAAGCCTGACAATTGTGCCCCAGAGAAACTTTTAAATTAGTTTTAATTTGCTCATCATAACCAGCTGTCATGAGTGTGTGTAAAAAAGGGTTTGATTCTGGAAAGATGAAAGACTTCCCAGGCCCTTGGCTTTTATGTAAGCACCCTTGCTGGATGGCCAGCGTGCTGCGGAGCTGAAGCAGCCCTACCCTTATTGTGTGTTGCTCTGTGGTCCCACTGAGCCTGCAGTGCCAGCCCAGCAAACTGCCCTGCCACCAGCCTGCACCTCATCAGTGGGGTCCCATCAGAGGCAATCCGCAGGCTGCAAGAGAGGAGGAGAAAGTCTCTGCTGTATTTAGTAGGTGAGTGCAAATGAAGGTTAGAGGAATGAGAGAGGGGTAGAGGAGATTTGTGTCCAAGTGGAAGAGTCAGCTGAACCTCCCACTTTGAAACATAGCAGTCCTTTTGTGCCACAGGAGTCAGAAAGCTTCACAAGCTTTTTCTTAGAAGATTTTCCCCCCACTCTATAATCTCTTCCTTGTTACAATAGAGTTTAAGGATAAACTTGAAAATAAATCTAATGTTACATTTACACCAATCAGTCTCAAAGGAAAAAGAAAATCCAGCAAACTCAAATTACTACTTAATTCTGTATGTGTGCGTTTACTGCATCATCAACTTAAGCAGGACTGTGTCCGTGTAGCTGAGAGTTATTTTATTTTTTTCTTTAAATATGTAGTTAATTATTCAGTAGATGATACCACTGTTGTGTAGCTCTCTCAGAAAGACTAAATTTGCAATTATAACATTTTAAAGGCTTTCTTTTGTAGAGTCCTTAGATAATTAAGCTGAAGTGCCAGAACATTTTATACATAAATGTACTGGAGCAGTGGTAGCTGAGGTAGTAATTAAGGTCAGGTAGAAACCAACCTTGCATTTAGAGTCTTTTTTCCAGTGTGTCAGTTGAAACCTCCCTAAATCTAAATTAATCTTCCAGAAATGTATGGGAAATTTGGTTTATGAGGGGAAAAAAAGGTCTTGCATTATTACCATAGTCTATCAGTCTTCTCTCAGTGTGACTCCATTCATTTTGCAATGCGTGGCTGTTCAGCATTGCCACAGCTGAACTTCTGAAGACTTTTGCAGAAACAAAAACATATCATGGGAACAGTCTCATTGGGTGCCCCTGCCAAGGCAGGAGCAGCAGCTCAGCTCTGCCTGGCTGCAGCCCAGGGGGCTGGGGGCAGGTGTAGAGGAAGCCTTTGTATGGCCCACAATAAGGGACTTGGGGACAGCATAAAGCTGAAGGTGGCAGTGACAAAACTGGGAGCAAACTTGGCTTCACTTCTGTGTCCTGCTGCAGTGCTGCTGTGGCCTCTTCTGCTCCCCAAAACCCTGCTTGGGCTACAGCTTCCCTCTTTGCCTCCTGAAGCCTTTCCTTCCCTGGCAGTCTTGCTTCCCCTCCTCCTTGCCAAGTACATTGACTCCAGCCTGATCTGAAACTTAATTTTAACAAATAACATCTTGGGCCAAGCCAAGTTAGGATCTGGAGATAGGACATGCTGTGGGAAGGGAGCAGGGTGGGGTGGCAGGGAGCATGAACACTCAGCCTTGTAATACGTGTGAGAGCTGATGCTCTCTGAGCAATCGAGTGCTTATTATTATTTCTCTTGGATAGGTCACCTGGGAGTGGAGGAATTTTTCATTTTAAATTAAAAAGAAATCTTTTATAATGCTCATTTCTGAAAGAAGGAAAAAAAAGCTTACCTCATCATGGAAGCAATTAGATGGAGGACACATTGAAAGGAGTGATTAGTTGTTAATTTTTGAGCTGTTGGCCCTGACAGAGGGGTTTTTTTTGTCAAGGATTTCTTTTAAAGGTATCTTTCATATGCCTATAGTCCAAGGTTACTTCTCATACAATAGCAATTACCATATGTCCATTACATGCTGGAGACTGCTTGAGGTGGATGCAGTGGTCCTCATCAGAGCATGTGTCAAGTCAAAGTGCCAGCAGCTGTGTGAGCCACAGGATAATTGTTCCTATCTGTTTCTTCTCTTTTCCAAGTCCCAGTAAATGTTCTAGAGGGTAACTTCCCCCTTCATTGATGCAACCCGAAAGTGCAGCCCTTCAGTTTGTATTTCAGGTTCCAAGTCAGCTGTGTCAAGATTTGAACAAGAACCAAGGAGGATAATGGGTCAGATGTACAAAGTAAAACTACTGGTGAAATAGGTTTTCTTTCTTTCTGCCCATCAGATTACAAATCTTAGCCCCACCATCACTTAAAAAAACTAATCTGTAACAGCAAACCATGCATAACTGCTCTGTTGTATCAGATGGAAACCAACTAACCAGACACCACAATACAAAAAAATACACACGTTGTACCTCAGAAAAATATGGGGCTGAAAACACAGGAAAATTGCAGTCTTGTTAAAAGGTGGACATGGTCCAGTAATGGAATGAGTAGGGAAACTTGAATAGATCAGAGTCAAAAAATACTCTGCTTAATTCTTGAGGTTTTTTATTTGCCATTCAGCTTACATCAGTGTTAACATCTACTGAGAAATGCAGCCATTTACAATTTGCAGTTCAATGTGTTACTTTAATTAGTATGAAAATTAAAGGGCAACTATAGGCCAATGTGAATGATTATGGAAATACATGTGCATCACATGCTATGCTCTCATTTAATTAATCGTCTTGTAAACTATATCAAGCACTTTAAGTCAGTTGCTGAGTATAACAAGTCTATTTTAAATAACCACTTAATACTTAACAGGATGTGGAGAAAACAGTAGCACAAGACTGCCTCTCAAGTTTCAGTGTCTGAGATTTTTTAAAGCTGACCCAAATCAACCCAAAGAATGTTTAACACCCTTGTGTCTGCACACAAGAAACTCTGTGATGTACAGACATTCAATTACATTTTTTAAAAAGTGAGAAACATTTTGCAAAATAGTGACTTTAGAAAACTAATTGGCAGCAGCAAACTTGAGAGTCAAAAGCCAAAAGCTAGAGGGGACCTTTTACTACAGTAACTCTAGTCAAGGAAAATGAAAATAAAGGCATCTTTGTTTCTCAGTCAAATTAGCTGATTAAGAAATAAAACATTTTAACATGCTTTAAATGCAGCATTAATTATTTATATGTAAAAAAATTAAAGCCAGGTTCCATGAATTACACTTTGTGTATGTGAATTGAATGTTACGGGAATACAAATCCTTTTACATTCATGCCTTACTTCATTAGGCAAAACTAAATATTAAGGGCTCTATTCATTCAAAAAATTCTTATGCATTCAAGTCACACCTTTTCTATGGTTGTTTTTTTTTAAGAGTATAATTTACAGCACTGATTTTTAAGTATGATTCAGAAAAAGGTATCTACTTCTACAGGATGGGCTCTAGTAAACAGATATGTTTACAAAAGGACAAGGATACAGTGGTGGGTCTTGCTTGTCATCGGTGAAAAAGTCCAGAGTAAGTCATATTGTATGGTTTCAAAGCTGGTGTAACATAGGAAATCAGATGTATTACTAGCAGGGAAGCTCTGAAATCTCAGAACCTTTTTTCCTATAGATTGGTTAGTAAACAATTTCACCCCCTAATTTATTGTTTCCAGTGACTGGGCAGTGCTTTATTCAGGTGAATGAAGGAAAAAGGCGAATTACTCATGCAGATGTGTTCAGGGATATATTTTTCTATTTTCCATATATGTCCATTTTAGCAATGGTGTGTCCCATGCTTGGCTCCCTGGGGAGAGAGTCCATCCACTGAAGCTGCACTGATCTGTGGGATGTGGTTAAACACCCACTGGGGCTGAAGCTGGGACCATCAATGTTGGTTGTCTGCATATTTTTGAACGCAGACCCATGAGTTAAGGAGCTTGTGCATTAATTAATTGTTTTGCTAACACTTATGTGAAAAGAAATAAGAATTGAACTCTGGTTTTTTTCAGCTTCTTTCCTTGGGTGTTTTGTTGTTGTTTTTTAGTGACTGAAGAGAGGAACAGCTAGAACTGTGCAATGATGATCGTGTTGAACTTTCAAAATAATTAGAAGATTCACTTAACATTAAGGTAATAACCTTAAAGGAGAGGGGTGTTGGGGGGGGAGAGAGAGGGGAGGGAGAGGTGGGGTGGAAAGCAAGAAATTATAAAAAAAGGGTTGCCCAGAAGCTTGCAAATTGTCACCTGGCTGAATTTAAATAAACTTTTGGGAAACAAAATATTGGGAAGTAGGACAAGGCGTCAGATGGTTGGGTAAGATTGATGTATTTAATAGTTTAGTTAATATGGATCAACATCTGCCTTTAGTTACATCTGCACAACCCCCTGACTTCAGCAGTTGTATTTTTGTAACCAAGTTTGGACTGATGTTTTAAATAGGCCCCAATGCAGAATATCTGCAGAGAGCCTGTGGTGCTCAGTGTTGGTGTAATCAGGCAGCTCTGGAGAGAAGAGGTAATACAATATGTTATTGTTTCTTGTGTAATTTTTAAAATACATTGAGGAGTAATATATTTTTTATAATAGGGTGCTCCCTGTCTCTTTAAGCAACTGTCAGATGTAGGATGTCCTCATGCCAGAATGCTACGGTCTGCTCCCTCTGTGCAATTGTTAATTAAATCCATCCCTTATTGTAGAGCCTGCCTAGTCTCTTACCCATTCTGCTTATCTGTGATACCAGATGATGCTCAGTAATTCATGGCCAACCTGCTCCCACCTTCAATAGGGCCTCCTGTGCACTGACCTTAACCAGCTTCACCTTTTCATTATTCCCAAGGAGAACAGAGCCCCGAAGGTAACAGTTTTATCAACTTTTCCTGTTGACCAGATGACAGTTCAGTGATAAATAAATGGAGTGTGCTTGAGCTGGAGGCCTCCCACATGCCATCACTTCCTATCCTCTGGCTCCCACTGCCTGCCTGGACACAGAGCTGTGCATGGAAAGAGGACTGTCCTCAAAGGGCACTGCAGGCTGCACTGCTGCTGGCAGGCAAAACCCACCTTTGCCTAGCCAGGTAATGCTATTCTGCCACTCACCATGTCAGCTGAAAAGTTTCTCTGCTTGCTATTGGGCTATGCCACCTGAAAATATCTTCTCCCCAGTGGTAAGGCTGATATACAGGAGCTGGTAGGAATATTTTCATAGCTGACAAGCTGTTTCCCATGAACAGTGTCAAAGATTTAAAAGGCACTTCAGCAAATAGGGCTTTCTGGCAAATACAGTCTAAGCAAATCTTTTATTATTACCACATGACTAGAAATACTCCTAGAGTTCTCCTGAAAATGGGTACTGTACCAGCAGAAAGCAATATTCTGTTGGCCTGTACATTGCCTCAAGGGTATTTACTATGGTAATAAGATCAGTAATTCATCTCCTAAAATCACTGGGAGTACAAATGCTTATTTAAGTAGATGGTATCTTGATTACAACTGAGCTGGGAGAGTTCTTAAAGCTGCCTGTTTAGGCTACAGATCTTTTAAAGGCAAAGGGCTGGTAAGCACAAGAACATCATGTTTCACAGCTACCTTACATTTTCAGCAATTCACAGTAGATGCACAGCACATCCCGTGACAAAATGGGCATGTACAAATAAGTCAGGAAATTATGCCTGTTGAGTGTATTTTTTCTTTTTTCTTTCCATAGAACTGTAATGAAAAGAGAGATAAATCTCTCTCCATATCTAAATGTTTGGTTAGAACAAAGGAAACAGAGAGAAAGCCATGGTCTAACAACACATAGAGCCATTTGAACCCCATTGCCCTGGGATATGCAGTATGAACATCAGTTAAGAGACAGCATTGACCCAGAAAAACAAAAAGGGGGAAGATCTGGAGGTAAAATGATTTGCTTCATCATAGAGTAGGCCAGTGTTGGAGAACTATTCTGTGTTCTTGGGAGTTTTGCAGCCTACCATCTGCTAGCTCACAAACTCAGCAGGCTTCTTCTCTGGAAGTCCAGGAGGCAGAAGCTGCCAGTCTTGCTCAGCTGCTTTTGTTTTTTTGTTTACAAATCTGATCAAGAGAAACCATGGGTTTATGACAAAGGCATAGAAATGGAAGTTTAAAGATGTAGTTTTTAATCCCAAACTCTGACACAGGAAGTATTCACAGAAAGGATGATACAATTTAGGGATACAGCGATTCATCCAATTGGCTTATTTGAGGAAAAGCATAGTTTGATTTCTGAGAATCCAAAAGCAGTGCCCATAGCCATGTGCCAGTAGAGTCTCAGGTGGTCCATAGTATTTCACATTGGTGATGTGGCACTGAAGGTGAATGACAGAAAAACAGAGCTAGAAGTTCCTCAAACAGATGATCTCTAGTTTGCCAGGAAGCCTGAGCCCTTAATAAGGACATGTGACTGAAATGGAAAGCATTAGCAGTTTCCCTGCTGAATGTTTTTCTTTACTTTAAATTCATTGATACCACTCCTTCTTTGCACAGTTAAGTTGAATATCACTGAGGTGTGTGCATATTTGATGAGAGAAATAGTTTGTGCTCTTTATGTATTTCAGAAATTAAATATTTTTCAGCAGGCACAATGCTGCCTTATGAGCCAGAATTTTCCCTCTAATTTTTTCTGCAGCCATGGAGCATAAACATTTGAAATAACTTTCACCAGCTTGATCACTGTTGTCAGACAGAGTACAAATGCAAATGAAACTAATAATTTTTGCTGAAGTTCTTTAGATTCCACAAGAATGTATGGAATTGTCTTTCATTAGTTAACAGTGCTTAACACTTACATAGCAATTTCCATCCTTGGTGACAAGCTTATTAATCAATGCAACACCTCTGAAAGGAGCATTGCTATGTATTCCTATTAGAGTGTGAAATTTAAAATGTATGGATGTGCTCTGAATTGTTGGTCAAATAGCCGAAGAAATCTCCGTTTCAAATTTGTAAGTTTGTGGTTTCTGTCCCCTCATTAGACCAGACTCCTTTGACACACAGACCCCTTCATGCATTTAATAGATCAAGCTCCACTGGGTTTAGAGCCACACATCAGCATGGCCATACTCTGACATTGAAATGTGGCGATAACAGAAATGTTTTCTATAATTGCTGCCTAGAGGACCTGAGATGGGGATACAGCACACTGCTGTGATTTGCTCTTTGCAGCTTTGTTAAGAGTCACAGGAGCTGGAAAGTGTGTTTCCAGTGCACAGTAAAGAGGGTTGTGTTAAATGACCAGTGCCTTTTTTCATGCTAATATATGTGACCCTGTTAGGCTAACAAAGCCCATCAATCCTGACATAGTGATGATAATTTTGCCGAGTGAAATCCACCGGATTGCCTCACCTCTCTTCAGTGCCTGCTCTTGTAGGACACTTATGGTACTGCTGATCAGCTCTCCTTGCAGCCAAGAAAGTGTCAGATGAGAGTGTTTGCTGCTTGCTACATCCTAGGAAAAAAGATGTATTTCTATCCAATAGGTTTGGTTTTAGAAATGAGTTTTGCTCAATATTACCAGCTCTGCAGAAGCCACCAGGCAAGTGCAGTGAAAAAGGCCTCCTATTAAGGGTGTAATGAAAGACAAACCATTTCAGCTGGTGACTAGAGGTATTTCAATAAAAATCAACTCCTGCATATATCAAGTGATAGCAAGTTTGAAAGCTTTTTCACTTCCCTGTTAGTACCATCCAACTGCAATAAAACACATGGATTTCTCTGCTACCTTGCAGATACTCCCCCCCCACCCCCTATACTGCATATAAGAAGAGCTTCAAGAGTTTTTTTTTAAAAAAAAGTACAGGGAGTTTTTGGTTTTAAGTAGCTCAGTCCATTGCTTTTAAAGGTGAAGATGTTTAAACTGTAGCAGGAGGGGAATGTCTCATTGCTTTGCCCTGTTGGTAGGCAGCCTGTGAGACTGTCAGCCAGGAGAGGAGCTTTTGGGATGTCTGAAGAGAAGACTTCAGATGACAATAGCTATCTACAAATTCACCCCTCTGGCAAGTCTAGCAAGCATCGTCCCTGTGCTGGGTACCTTGACAGGACAGAGCAGGGCTATGGGCCAAGCAGTGTAGGCTCCCACATACCTGCCTGCAAGGAACAGGCTGCAGTCCATTCTCACTGTCTCCTCAATAGGTAAGTTGCTTGGTACTGCCCATGGTTTGGGGTTGAGGCTTGCAGCTGCTTCTGTCCCTCATGGATGCTGAGTCTGTCCCCTCAGGGTGTTTGGCCTTGTGCTGTTAAAAGGAAGTTGTTGCTCCTATGGAAAAGGACTCTGTTTTGAGGATTTGTGCATCCAGACATTGTGAAACAGTCATATCTAAAAGCAATATATGAATTTTATATGAGTTTGTATGAGAAGTATTTTACGGGTTTTTATGACCAAACCTGTATCTGTTTCATTGCCTCATGGTCATGGAAGTCTTGTGTCAGCTGTGGAGATCCTACAGACCTAGGAGAAGTCAAGGGCCTTCTAGAAACTCTTTCTGAGTTTAATTTTATATTTAGATGCTGTTCCTTCTCACAAGAGAAGGAAATTCAGGTTCATGAGAGTTCAAGGCTTGGGAAAGGACCTAGAAAATACCAAGGTTGATCTGCTTTGTCAACGCACAGACTGTTTAGAAATTGATTCCAGCTACAAGGCTTGAATGTGGACCTGGGTCCAAATAGTCCTTAACTCAAAGGCAACACCTTTATCCTACTGATGTCAATGTGATTTCTATCACTGGCTTAACTAGATGAGGGTCTACGCTGTGTTTAAAACCACAGATTTTTAGTTAGACCTATAGATAACATAAAGATAGGTATTAACTGGGAAGTCTAAATTTCTGGAACTCTCTCTCAGTAGTTATTAAATTCACTACTCCAGCATAATGTAGCTTTCTGTTCTAATCATAGCACTGCTGTACTTGGGCATGGCACATCAAAGGGGTTACCTTGCTCTCGTAGCAGAATCCTCCTTAGATTCGCTCACTCTAGGGACCCGCACCAGATTTCCCCGGTTCTGCACACAGGCCAGGTTTTCAACTCCCTTTTAATCTTTGACAATTTGAATTTATATGGAAAACTTACAGGTGACAGTCTGGCTACATTGAGACAAGCAGGATAGAAACCATGTCAGAACAGTCCCTGAAAGTCCTACGATGTGCTTAAAGCATTTCAAGAGAACCCTTGATCCAAAGTATCAAAGGGTTACAGTAAGATCAAGAAGAATTAAAACTGATGGTGTGCCAGAAAACACGTGCAGCACAAGGTCATTACTCACCCTCGTTAAAGTGGTCTCAGTACCGTGGCCTGATCTGAAGCTTAATTGAAAAGTTTCGAATCATGCATTATAACGAAGACAAGACAGCCACTGCCCATTCCACGACCCCTGCTAAAAAAGGCAGATCAGTAATAGGGCAGAAATCTAAGCAATTGCTTGAGGATAATCAAGGCCTAATGAGGTATCCACTTCAGTCTTTCAAAGGTGGAGGAACCTCTCCCTGGCACTAGCGAGAATGCAAGGGCTGATGTAAGCAGGTTCCTGCATCCAGGGAACAAGCCATCTGGCCAAAGTAGTCACCGTCCTTGGCAGCGGAGGGAATACAGGGGGTGACACAATATCTGTGGTGTGTGTTTGCAGCTGTACAAAAGGTTAGTGCTGTGGCCAGGCAAGCCTCTTCTCAGCTGCCATCTTTTGCAATCATTTTTTGTTACCCCACACCTTGGCCCAAAGTGATCAAAAGGAGCCCATTAGGTTTGAATTATTAGTTGTGTTAGGAACAAGAGAGTGGCAATAGGAGATATGTGACTACTGATGTTATCAATTTTCCCTAAAAATTCACAAAAAACCCCAAAGTTCGTTGATGTTCAACTTAGGTGTGATAACAAACTGCAAGTCACAACTACCCAGAGAAATCAAGTATCTCCTTGCCATCTTCCTCTTTTTTTTAGTTCTATTATCTGTTCTAGCAGAGAGGTCAGGGCCCATATCCACAGGATTATCTCCACATCCAGCTGCCAAGTTGTGAAAGCTACTCTTCCTGGGCTACTGCTTGGGCAGCCATACTAAATGGTTTGTATATGCCTCTGTCCAATGAGCAGTTACAGTGTGGAATCACCTGTCAGTCTGCAGAAGCCAAATGGTTGTTCAACATTTTTAAACAGCCATTTTAACCCATATCTGTAGGATGTGCTTTTGTCAGGAGAGGGTGTCTCTCCAGATTCATATCTGTTTGCTGAGCATGTTTGCTTGCCAATCTCTCCTGTTTTGATAAGATCTCCCTCCTGTCTTGAAACACACTAGCCATGGAAAGCTAGACTAGATAAAAACATCGTACAGGGTTTTGGGTTCAGTGACAGAGGACAGCCTTCAGTGATGGATTTGCTTAAAAGCATCATACTCAATGAAAACTTATAAAAATTGTTTAGTGCCATGGGGCATTTTCTTTGGCCTTCAAGTTCCTCCCTAATTTTAAGTGCCTTTAAAATCAAAGTACCTACTTTCTTTGCTATGAATCCTTCTTTAATTTTCTTTTGCTTTTTCATGTAATTTCCTTCAACTTTAAACATGCACCCTGAAAAAGAAGACTAACCTAAAGGAAAATTTTAGTAAAATAATTAAACCCCATTTGTGCAACTCTTTGGATAGCTCTCTCGAAGACCATGAGAAGTACAGCAGGTTTCATTGGGACACCCTTGGACTTAGCATTAAACCATGTATTTCGCTGATGTAAGACTTTTAATATATGACATATGGCATCAGCTCTACAAAATATTACTTGTTGGCTGACAGCCCTGCTTCTGTCTGTTGCTTGCAAATTAATACTGTAAGTCTGTGTGCGTAAAAAGGTTGTCATCATCAGTGCCCGTGGTCACTGCAGGCTGCACCCACCAGCCTGAGGACTCTGCATATGTACTTTCCTCAAGAGGTATTTGTGTGTTAAGCTGCTGGTGCTGCCCATGGAAGCAGTGACTGAGCAAGCCTGCCTGGGGAGGTACCGGTGCCACTTTGTTTCCAGGTTTCCAGGCCCAGCACTGGAGGATGGGACACTGCCAGCTGCTGCTTGAGGGCTGGAGTCGACAGTGGGGCCAGCAGTGAGAAATGGCTTGCCTGTATCAGGCTGAAGGTACAGTGTCAAGAGGTATTTATTGATATATTGTTTCTTGTTAAAAACCATTGATTGATTTAGCCATTTACAGGATTTTTTTACTCATTTCACTTGTATATGAACAAGGACAAAATACAGATGGAGGGATGCCTAGTGTGTCCCGGGATCAGGTACCTGCCTACTCTTCTCCAGAGTCTGCAAACCTCAGCTAGGTCTGATCATTTTGAATTCAGGGTTGCATTTTCCTCATCTGTTCCTGGCAATATAATTGCCTGCTCTTTCCTTAGCTCATTGCACCATTCAGACAACTCATCAGGTCTCATCTTGCAATACCTTAGGTTAGGGATAGTTGATCCTTAATCTTTCTATTCTACAGGTATTCTGCATGTGTGCATGCAGTGTATGTGATGGGCCATAGACCATGGACTGGCCACTGCTGGTTTGGCTATGAAGGGTAAGAAAAACTTCCAAAGAAGTTGCTGTGGAGGATGAGCATAAAAGTGAACCTTGCAACCTATATGCAAACTCCTGTGTTTGCTGAGTTCTAAGTAATGGGGGGAAGAAACTCTGATTGTTTTTTTTTTTTAAATGTAGATCCTGGGATCCATGTAGCAAAAAAAATAGGGCAATTGAGTTATCAGTAGCTGATGAGAATATGAGAAGAGCAATTATTGTATAGTCCTATTAATAAAATTGTACTGTGGCTCAAAAGGAAAAACAGAAAGTTAACAAAGAGAGCCCAGTAAGTTACTTCAGGGGAAAAATAGCTTCTATTATATGAATCAAAATATCAACTTGTATGCTTAGCAGAGAGCTCTGGACACTTATGGAAATTCAAAACAATTCCATATATCCTAGTCCAGGATGGAATTAAAGTGTTTTAAAGCTTCCCTGGAAGCCAACATTTATCTATCTCGTAAGCATATTTAGATTTCATTTTGAAATGGTTGTTAAAGGCTATCCTTTGGCTGCACTCTATCCTTCTTTCTAACTTTTTCTTTAAATTGCTGAACTCTGAGATTTCTATCCTAAAAAGAATGTACTTTCAGAACCAGAAATGTCTGAATGACCAGATACAGCATGTACTAACCCTGAGAGATATCCATTGAATCTGCTCCCCTCCTCCAATTTATTTGCTGTTTTCCCAATCATGCCTTGCATTAATGTTCCACACTTAGCTAAACTATGTGTGTTATGTTTTAGATGTATTTTTGTTTTGTCTAAAAAATTTCCAAATTGGCATTAAGTATTCAAGATGTAATCTCTGTAGCAGGAAACTAGTTATCAGATTCATATAAAATAACGAGGCAATAGAAATAACTCTGAGCAGAAAGCATTTTTTTTCCCTTAGAATTAATTTAGAGGGAATTTAATGCCTGTGAAAGGTGCTGGATTGCAACATCAGAGAACTGAAGCTGCTATTTAACCACAGAGCGGTTACAGGATGGGAGATGGCTTTACAAGATTCCCCATGAGGGTTGACAAAATATTTGTCTCAGGTTTGGTGCCTTTCATCTAGCTGAACAGCCAAGCTTTCATGTGTTGGTAACAATTGGTCTCAGGTTGTTAGCTTTCACTTGGATGATGGAGAGACCCCTTGTGTAAAAAAGGAGGGGATTTTGCATTTTTGATAGCTGGCTAACATTCATAATATGATTAAACCTAAAAGACTAGATTTACTACAGCTGAGTTGGCACATCACTGTAAGGAACTGTTGTGAATAACAAATTCAAAGCATCTGGTGCATCCATGCTGTCCCTGCCCTGTGCCACAGAGGCAGGTAGAACTGGAAGGGAAAGAAAAGGCAGACTCTGGGACCTGCACCCCAATGCATGCTCTGCCACCAGCCCTGCAGTGCCCCTGAGCATGGTGCCACTGTGCTTGGACCACTTCAGAGGGACCCTCAGACCCAAGTTTGCATTCTCCTGCCACCTGTTTATCAGAGGAAAGATGAGAGTGGCAGGCTCTAAGCTGTCATTATTGGAGCATATTACTATGCCAGGTTCAAGGTCCAATTCTCATCTTTTCTCTTTTTTCCCCCCAACATTTTCAGAATAGTTATCTCTGAAGGCCATGTAGGGTCTCCATGGTTTGGGTCATAGGTCTCAGAAGTCAGGTTACTATTACACAGGTACAGACAATATCATGTGTGCTAACTGCTAGTCTTGCCAGCTGCAGAAGACACTGAAGACCATTTCTCATGATACAGGATATGTTTCAATTTATATTTCCTACTTAGTTAAATTAATATGTTAGGTGTTGATGGTTTTTACTGACTTCACAAGGACGGAGAGAAGGTGGTAGCCTCAGAGTAGTTCTAATTTCACACAACAGGAGAGACTTTCACAGTACTGCCTGCTTTCCCTGAGCTCATCAGGAAAAGCAAATCGTCCTTTTCATGTGTCCCATGTGCCTGGTCTCGCAGGGCCACATGGGACATGTAGCAGGCTGTCCACCATGGCTCTGCTGCTCTCACAGCAAGGCCAGCTGAAGTACATCCATGGCTGAATGGACCAATGGACTTGTTAGTGTAACACAAAGTTAACTTATGCATAAGCCCATTAGAAACCAGTTAAAAGGGTTTTTTTCCTGGGAAGCCACATTCTTCTGCTAGTTGTGGTATGTCGGACAGAGGCTGCATTCCCTCGCACTGGAATTTCCTGTATTAGCACTGCACAGGAGTGGGTTTATTTTGTAGTCCTTGAGATTTCTTAGTTTCATGGATTTCGCAGACTTTATGCACCATGAAACAAAGATCTGGTTTCTACTGAGGTATTGCAGAAAGGATGAGCATCTGCTGACTTGTTAGTCTTCTGAAAACTGATGCCCTCCTAGATCAGAGGTGAACCAGTCTGGGATCATTTCACTGAAGACTGAGGTATTAGTGACACGGCTTGCATGTAGCTCACATATGCTTTTTGCACTAATTTTTAGAGCTAAAAGAAACATTTCCTTTTTCTGTTGTCAACTTAGACCCTAGTGTACTGCTGAGGGAGCTCATGTTGCTTCTGTTTTTGCAGGAATATGGTGGTTACAATCTGTAAAACACTAAACTAGGCCAAGGCACGGGCATCGTTCTTCAACATCTCCCACCCTAAACAAGCTTGTCAACTTCTGGGCTTGTGGGCTCAGTACCATAAAGGCAATGTAATAGGTTCTCTTGTGATGAGAGCTTTTTAGAGAGGCCTATGGAATCTCTCTTTTCTCTAACTCGTGTGACTCCAGCCCAGCTGTGCTATTCCCCCTTCTTTACTTAATCAAAATTGCATGTCATATATACGGCCCCCAAATTTACAGCTTCATTGAAATGGAGGCAGATTATGTAAGACTTTCTGCATTAAAATGTGTAATAAGTTACATTATATTGAGTTTTGTGGAAGAGTGGAAAATATCTGTTTGGTTTTGGAAATACTTTATAGAGTTACTTAAATGCCAAGTTTTTCATTGTTCTACTAATGTCTTCCTGGTCTGCAAAGTTTTAAAAGATATAGCTAAGAAATTTTGCACTGTGGTGTTGTCAGGTCTCAGATTTTCACAGGAAATAAAGTGGCAGATGTGATTCTGTAGAACAGGTTTCCCAAAATTGCCCCAGCCCAACTCTTTAACCCTCTCCTTTATGCACTTCCCCACCTTAAATTACTCTTACTGAGTCAGTTTGCCAGGTTTTCTGAGTAACTGGTGAAGTGGACTGAAATGCTCAGTTTTTGTAGTATATGTACTTTATGACTAATCCACATTATTGGTTTAGGATTTTTTCAACCTAAGGATACTTTCTACCTTAATTTTATGCTAACTAACATTTTGTTTTATGGAGGATTAATATTATGTAAACTGTAGGCCTACCTCAGCCATCTCTTTCCTATACCTGGAGCCCAGAAAACCAATTGGGTTTTTTTCCCCAATGCGACTGGGCTTCCCAGCAGGCCAACGTGAATTTTCAGAATTGTCACAGCGCTCTACAAATAACCAGTCAAACTTCCCCCACCCAAACCTTCTCAACAATGTCTCTCTTTTATATCCTTACATTATTTTTTATTAAATTTGCCTTGGTAATCAATATGTCCCACACCTGTGGAGTGTCTAGGTGGGAAATTTCATCAGCATCCCCCTAAAGGAACACTGCTCTGCTCTTATGTCCCTGCTGCAGATCCTTGTGAAAGAGGATGCCAGAGCACTGACTGATCTCATCTCTCCCAAGAACTAATTTAATTTGCAAAGTGTTGTAGTTTTTTTTCTAAAGTGTGTGAATTTCCTCACTCTGTGTTCTTGAAACATGAGTCAATGCTCTGTTTTCATCTGTGTGGCCTCAGTATGTATCCTGCCTTTGCATAAAAGCCTTCAAAGCTGTGTGGCAAAGACAGTATGAAAAGAAATAGCTGTTCAAGTGATGAAATGAAATTTTCTATGGGTCCCACTGATCAGAAGTTTGCAGTGGTCCTTACCAGTCACACCCTTATTGGTGCTAATGGCCAAGCCACCACAACTGGGTGGCTGTGTCTAGAAGCTCTGCCTCGACCACTGAAAATTACCTGAAGGAAAAGCATAGCAGTGGGAAACAGCTGAGCTGTGGTGCACTGTTCACGGCAGGTACAGAGCCTGTGTGCTCAAGCAGGGGGCTGGTGAGATCCTGCTATGTAAATACAAACAGAACCATGGGAGTTTATAATTTTCATTGAGTTCTTAGGTTTTTTTCTATCCAAAGTTCAATCTTATTATTTGTGTTTGAAACCATCTGGCCTTTAAATCAAGAGTTAATACTGCTCCGTGCATTATCCTGGCCAAGCTGGGGTTTGAATTTCTTGTTTAAAATTTCCCTTGTTCTATAATTTTAGCTGAATAGTTTTAATCACTTCTTGTTTTGAGTCATGGTACTGTACAATAGGCTGCACATCACTGAGAAGCTTCAGTCTAGAGGTAGCTGCACTTCAGTGCCAAGGGAAATAACTGGATGGATGGAAAGCATCTGGGATTGATGTGGTTTAAAGGTGCTGTTCGTGCAAGCTATTATCACAGAGGGAGTATGGGATGAGATTCATTCTTAAAATGCAGGTGCTCTCATGCTTTCTCTGACAGATGTGTTCCAACAGTGTTTTGAATTCTGTTTAAATTTTGAAAGAGCTAAACCTTCAGGCTCTTCTCTTACTTTCTTAAATTCGTTTCCCTGTTTAGATGAAAAAGAAACATTTTGCAACTTACTTTAAACTTTCCTCAAAAGAACTGCTGGAAAAGGAAAATTTCATGTGAAGCACATAAGCTATAAATGAGTGTTAAGCACAGCAGAAGAAGCAATTTTAAATGTGCTAATGGACAGACATTACACTGTAGGAATTTACCTAAGAGAAAACCTGAGCTGTGGAGGGCCTGCCAGGTGCGGATAAAACCCCAATAAATGAGCCAAATGATAGAAAAGTATTACCAGACTAAAGAGTTGTATATGCGAAATAAATGCTGAAATGGGGAAATAGTGCCAGCAAAGATACTGAAAGATGGAGAACATTCTGGTTAAGTGATGCAGGAGCATGTACGCACAGCCCATATTGAAAATGCAAGCTCTTAGGGAGAGATATCTCTCTCTTTTGCTCTCTCCCTGCCTCATTTTGACATTTTTTCCCTGCTCATGACAGTAACATAACAGAGTTTACAGCATTCATGCGCAAAGCTCCTTCCACCTAAATGTGCCACAGACATTTTCATAGTGCTCTGTCACATGTTTTCAGGTGTGTACTTACCTCAAAATTTCCAACAAACCCTTTTCCTCAGAAAATTTTTGATTAATTTTGTAGGTCTCCTGGCTAGCTGTTGGTTTCTCTGGCTGTGTGAAAGTAGCAAAGCAAGTGGGTTGAGGTTTGCATGATTTGTGAATATGAAGGGGAAAAAAAAGGAACAGACTAAGGAAAAGAAAATACCCCAAAGGAATGAAATAATAGGCAATATATTTCCTTTTGAACTTTTTCAAATCAGCCTCTGGAAAAGGTGTCATAAAGCCCCCAGAAATGAGTAACAGTGCAGGGACAAAGAAAACTCTGTTACAGATGTCCCTGCAAGTCTATGAGCAAATTGTTTTTTTCTAAATAACTCCAGAACATTACATGGCCTTAACAAGTTTCCCAGGACAGGAACTCCTAGTTTATTACTTGCTCACATTGTCATCAGAAATTAATTTTGTCCCTGAAAGACAAATTGGCTGGTAGCTTATGAAGTTAAATGGAAAGAACAAGTGAGCATCTGTTTCTTCTGCATTTTGTCTCCTTGGTGTCTTACATATAAATGAATCAGAGTGTTCAAACTTAAATTAAGATCTTTGGCTAGATAAACAGTTAAAACTGGTTCCCATAGCTACCTCTCACACATAGCTGTGATTGCATTATAATCCCTTAGTAATCAGGTTTAAATGAAAGAAAGATGATAAGGGTGCTATTTTCAGTTTTCAGTACTGATTTTTATTAGCTCTCAATCAGATCAGGACTGCTTTGCCTTTCATCACATTGTGGCGGTGTTTGTAGAATCATTAGAGTAATAAAGTGTAAATCTTACCAAGGTGCATTTTTCTTGAGGTGTTTTATATAACGAAAACTCTGAAGATTACATTGGCAGGTACAGGAAAGATTTGTTTCTGCAACTAAAGTGAGGATATAATGTATGCTATATTCATTTATTCTTTACCCAAGTGAATATCTAATGAATTACCTTGCTGAGGTAAAACAAAAAATAAAAATATCCCAAGAATCAGCTTGTCTGAACATGGTCCTAATATACTGTATATTGCCAGTACTGAGTTTAGTAGTTTTCTTTAATTTGTCTTATTATCTTGTATCATATCTCTCCCTGTGCATTACCATCCACAAATGAATTACAGGCAGAACCACAAGCACTGCTATTACCAGCCTGCTGTTTTTCGTAAACTAGTGCAGCCCAATAAAACATCATGTTGCAGCAATATACAAGTATTTATTGTAGACTAAATTTCAGCTAAACAAAAGCACACAGGGAGGCCTGATCCTGCTTCTAGGAGAGGCAGTGGCACAGCTCGAATTTGGTTCATACATCATCTCACCTGCACCCTTGATTTGCGGTATCCTTTGTGGTAAATTTTACTTAATTACTTTACTTTTAAAATGTTCCTGTCTGCCAAATTTAGAAGACTTCATCCAACCTCCAGAGGTGTTCCTGGGTGTTTCTGCAGGCAGAGCTATCCTTTAGCACAGAAATTGCTTTGTGTGGTGTCACAGGATTGTTCACAGGGTTTGCAGGTGTGCCCCACATTTGCAATTAACAACCAGTTTAATACTGGAGTGATTTTACTTTTCCCACAGACTTTTTTTTTTTTTTTTTAATATCTGGTGAATGTTACTGTAGCAAAGCAATTAAAATGTCTCCCCATTTTAAATATTTGAATTTTATGTATTCTGTATTTAAATGAGTAGTAAACTGTCCCAGTACTTCAGTGGTAGATAGTTACAGTCATACATACAACTGCAGGAATATCAGGTAGCAACAGCAATTAGTCAGAAAGTTGAAAAAGGATATGCAAACAGCTTTCTGGTTTTCTGATTGATTTTAATGTGCCTGATGTAGGATCGATGCCTGATATTGACCTTAACATGTTTTACTTACTTTTCTATAAAAGGTGGATCTGTTCAGCCATCAAATAATGGTGTTCATGTAGTTAGCAAAGTCTAACATAGTATCTGATGTCAGGACATGGAATACTTTAGGACAGGAACCACTTAAGATATACAAATTTATACCTGAGATAATTAGATACTGGCATTCACATCAGGCAAAAAAAGAATAAATCAGTTCATATGATGTTATAGATAAGGAAACAAAATTTATGTTTCAAATTTTAATCTATTAAGACTTCTAAGATGCAGAGAGGATCTCAGTGCAAAATTATTAAATTCCTACTAATATTTTAAATGACAAAAAGCTCAAATTCCAGTGCTTTGTCAAGGAAAATAAGCAAAGAGAGCATTTTGGTCAGGAAGGTTTTGTGTGTGTTTGTATGTTGACACACAAATGTAATGTGTCTGGAAGATGGTGCTATGGCTAATGACACAAAAGAGAGTAAATTGTAGAGCCTGATTACCAACAGATAACAAGACATTCTGTATATAAATAAATGCTCAGCATCAAAATCCATTATTGGATTAGCTATATAATCATGTTTTAGGCTGAAAGTCTGTGCTGACAAATGAACACTTTTCATTTGGCTCAAGGTCCTCATCAGCAACGGAACTAATTTTACATTCTCACCCATTAAGTGAATAAGATGTGGAAAAAGCTGTCTGCTTTTTGAAGTGTAAATTTGCTGCTACAGGCTGTGCAGACCAAAGCTCTTTTGAAGCAGTGAAATGAGATCATCTCTAGGGACATGTGAACCTGACAAAGTTTAGGTCATTTCGGTGGAAGGTATGGCAGGGGGGGAGCCATTTGGATGTGGTTTCAGTAGTGACTTATATGGGGCAATTTAGATGATGCTGAACTTTACAAGCTCTTCGTTTGAATTTGTGAGAGGACTTGAACTGGAAGCACAGATGCAAACTTTCAGCCCTCAGAAAGAAACCTTCATCAACATCAGAACGGGATAGTTAGCCAGCACAATTTGGGAGTGCTAAGCAGGCTGTGTGCTGAGCCTCTCCTGCAAGTCAGTTTTAGGGGCTGGATGCTTCCTATGTTTTTTCCTGCAAACGCACACACGAATACAAATGGAGATCCAGGACCTAAAGTGGACCATTTTCTTGAAAAGGCACTGGAGGAGAAGGAACTAGACCATCACATCTCACTCTCTACCCTGGGAAGTCCCCCAGGAGAGAGGAAGATCACTGCTCATCTGTTTGACAGCCCTATAAATTGCAGCATGGCACTAGTTTTGCCCTGGGCAGGTGCTGTGCCTGTGAAAGAGGCATGGTGGGCAATGAGGGCAGTGGGGATAGAATGGGAAGCGAGAGAACTCCTCAGAGAGCTCTGTAAGGATCCCCATGGTCAGCAACTGTACGGAGCAGGGTTGCAATAAGCCCTAGGGAGCAGTACTGTGATGCCCCACCGTTCAAGCAAGGGTGATGAAGATGTTGCTGACATCAGCTTAGAAGAAGAGTCTCATGAAAATCATTTAACTTTTTAGATTTCCATTCATACAAAGCAGTGTTTAGCCACTGTTTAAGATCTTGACAAAAATATCCGCAGGATGTGTTGTGTGCCAAACCACAATGCTTTCCATTTGCAAACCAACAAAAAATTCAGGTAGGTTTGATTGTTCATTTGTTAATTTGATTCCACCCCCTTTGCTTTGTTTGCTCACTGTGGAACCTGCTTGCGTGGCTTAGGCTCTTGGTCTTCCTTGGAAATCGTGCAGTTGTTTCATACACCACTTCCTGATTTCTTGTAGCCCACCAGTGATCCATGGACCACATGCAAGAAACAGTGCACAGTGAGAATCCTGTACAGTGCTCTCTGGGTATAACGAAACTAAAGGAAATTACAGGAAATCCTGGCATATTTGCATGTGAAAATAAACCTAACCCATGATACGCCCCTGTGTGAAATGGGTTAGTTAAATCTTAATTCAAGCACCTTGAGCATATGGTTTGGAAATTGTTTTTCTAAGAGTAATGGCTATCAAAGAGTAAAGATGTTTGTTGAGTGCTTGTATAAAGTGACAACTTTTAAAAAAATATCCTCTAGGCATACAATTGCACTGCTTTCACCCTTGAGGTTTTTTGGCCAGATGGTGTGGAGGAACACCTGACCAGCAGAACTGAACAAAAACTTAGATGGGTAACTTCTGTGGAATCTTCACCTAAAAAGTAAAGTGAAATAAAGGCAGCAGAAAGCAAGGTTTTCACTCCCTTCCCTGAGCTCAGCTTTCCAGCTTTGTTGTTGATGGTGCTGTGCCCACCACCAGGCTTCATTGTCTACTAGCCTGGACACATGGACAGGGGTTTTGGCCATTGGAGCAGCCCCTCTGCAGTCAGCATCAAATATGCAGGACCTCCTCTTTCCTTTCCTCATCAAAATAAAGCTATAAATACTTCTCTACCTCACTGGCATGTTATGAAAGTTAATGAGTTGACATCTGCAAAAGACTTCCAAAGTATAAAATGGTGTGGAAGTTCTGAGCACTGTGTTATGAAGGTCTCCCTTTCCCCAGGCTTAAGGCAGAATGAGTTAAAGTTAGCCAAAGGGGATAAAAGAAACAAGACTTTATAAGTGTAGCAGGGGAAAAGGAAATACTGGAGAGAAAATAGACCCATTAGCAAATGAGGAAGGAGATGAAGTTAATTATGATTTTAAAATGGATGAGCATCAGAGCTGCTCTTTTTAAAGAAAAGAAATCAGTCTTGAACAAAAATAATAAGGACTGACAATTAGGAAGAAGTAGAGGCCTTGTGAAAACAGAGGTTTGATGAAAAAGTGAGGGGGAAAGCACTTGTAAAACATGAATATGTGTAAAAGAGCAAGTCTAGATGAAACTAATCTAAAAAACAATGAGAAGTGAATGGATTTTTCCAAATATTTACCCATGGCAGATGAGGAAAAAGTCAGATCAGCCAAAAAAAAAAAAAAAAGCAACAACAGCCTCAAAATCAGCTAATTATGTTTGGAAAAAGGATGCCAGTGATTACCTACCAGTAAGTACCCATCTGTACTAAAAGAAAGAATCACAACTGGAGTGAGCAGGCATACAACATGTCTGTTGGGTTATGAAGCCAAGCATCATATTTTTTGGGTTATGAAGCCATGCTACACAAATGATGTATCATTATAGAGTTTCAAAATACACCAATGAGAAACCCAATACCTGCTAGGTCAGATCCAGACTTGCTGCTCTGCCTCTTTACACCCGCAGATCTATTTGCAACATCTTAACTTGAGTAAATCATTTGACAGAAATACCTGGCAAACTTTTGTTTGAGAAAATAAATCCAAATTGGCTTTCATAGGAAAGGTGTCATTTGGGCTGAGAATGGCAGTATGAGGCCACATAGAAAGTGATCTGAAGACAAAAATTAAAATAGAGACTGGTTGTAAATATGTTATGATTATTTCAGCATAAAGAATGATTAAGACTTAATTATAAAAAGAAAAACAAGTTACTGTGTGAGCAGCAGAACTAGGACACCCTGGTTCCTGATGTATTTAGATACTGTGGCTGGATTCTCAGGTGGCTGATAGGTTTCCTCTGTGACAGCTCCTCTGAGGCAAGGGTGGGCTGGCACCTCAGTGGGGGCATTGGTAGGGGTGCACTTCATGATATCTCTGATAGTCCTGTGTGTTTGAACCCTGCACAACCTCCAAATGCAACTGGGGTCAAATGGCAAACCTTTCCAAAAGTTCTGAGGAGGTAACTCAGAGACATTGATCTCATTAGCCAAAACCATTTATTGGGAACTCAGATTTTAAAAGCTTGGAAGAGGGCAAATTCTGACTGAAAATTGGAATGTCATAAATGAACAAAATGCTCTGAATTTTGAGACCCTGCCCCTCTCCTTTTTCTTGTTTCTAAAACACTGTGCCTACATGGATGTAGAACATAGAGACTATAGCTGTAATGATCTTATTTTCATACCTACTTCTCAGCTATTAGTTTAGAAGCTTCCCATCCTCCCCTGCCAAAAGGACAAAGCATTTTTCCAAGGAACTATTTGTTCCCTTTTAGTGTAAATGGTTAAGGAAATAAGGAGTTTCTATACTGATTATTTTGAGATATATTATTCTTTAAAGCCGGTCTCTGACTGTTGAACATGTACAGCCAGCTATGATCAATAAAATTGCTTCTTGAAGAGAATGACGCTTACAGAATTTCAGACAGGTTAAATTTGCCTGTTCTAGGGAGGGGATCAAAGCTCACTTACAGTTTATGATATTCAACCTTCACTATAAAGCTAGGTCTGCAGAACCTCCTGAATATCATGTCTATGTCTCTGTTGCTGCACTGTGAACTGAAGTGAGGACAAGGGCACTATTTCTTGGCTGTAATTAAAAAGTACCACTGAGTTGCATGGGCATCCAATAGATTTTTATATTAAGACAGAAGGATGCAACTCTTTTTAAGAATAATGTTATGATGATTCATTTTCATGTCCAATTACTATTTTCTACTTTTTAATAGCAGAATTTTTAAAAGCTTCTAGCCTTATAACATTTCACATTTAATAAAAAAATGCATCTTACATGGTTTCACACCAGTAGAGAGGTCACAACACACAGGGATGAGAAGAAATCCCCTTAAACAGCAGGAAATGTGTAACACCTCAAATATGGTTTTGAGAAAAGTGACTTAGCAGTTTTCGTAGCTGTAAAGCTGGCTCACAGATGCATGGAAATCTATGCAGAAATATACTTCCCTGTCTACCATCAGGATTACAGAGCCCAAAATGGAAAATGTAAAAGGAATGGTATGAAACCAGAGCCAAGCATATTGTTCTGTAAGAGCAGCAAGGCTCAGAGAGCCCAACTACCACTTGTAGCCAGTCTTCTTCCCATGGCTTCAACACAAAATTACATTTGGAGTGGCAGTTTTATAGTGGGGAGGATTGGGGTGCCTCGAGACTCTTCCTTCTCTTCCTCCTCCACCTCCTCCTTATCCTCATCTCCTTCAGGTCACATATCTGGAGAGCACCCATAGCCCTGCATCTGCGGTTGGGTAATGTTGAGCATGAAGATGTGGATTGACACACTCTGATTCCTTCTGTGTTCCCTAAGGTCCTGGTTCCCCCCTTCTCATGCTTTCCCTTGTAGATTTGCTTATTTCTTAATAGTGCAACGTAGTATATTGTGCATTTGCTGGGAGCCTAAAAAAGCAAGACAGATTTTATCATTTGGACTGTAGATATCCAATGCCCATAATGGGCCAACTAAATTTAGTAGAGTGGCAATTCACCAGACTACTAAATTTAGTTAGGCCATCCAGTCATATCATTTTACTTAGCTTAATATTGGATATCGTAAGATAGGGCCTATCAAACAGTATGGCTCCAGCTTCCCCAGCTGCAGATTATATTATCACTATAGCTTTTTAAAACATTCAAGCTAAGTTTTTTAAAGTCTTAACATTTTTTAGTTTGTATATTTTGTTACAAATTTATAAATACGGCCAAAATTTGGTTTTCACAGTACAGATCACTGTTTTAAAAAAAGATGCTGCTGTTTTCATTTTAAGCAAAGCCTTTCTTTCCTTGTTTAGCTTCAGTTAGAATAGGAGGAATTTTATCATCAAAGCTAGGCGGACAAGGTGGAGTCCCATTTGGAGAGAAATTTTGCACAATGATTTTCATTGCCTTCATGCATTTCTTGTTGCTATCAAATTTCTGTTCTTTTCCAGATAGAAAAGAAAAAAAGCTTTATGAGAATCCAGACAACCTGGCCTGTGACAGCAAGGAGTACTCAGTGCTTAAAATTCAAACTTGTCTTGTGTAAAGTAAATGGGAAAGGGATCTTGGTAGATCCCATGCACAACAGCTGGAGTTATGGCAATGGGACCAAATATGACTAACAGAATGGCACTCAAAACCTCATCAGCCCTGCTATAACTCTTATGTGTTATATGGCAAGAAAATTGCAGTGGCAATATTCTGGGAGTCTGTGCACTTAATACACAGAAAGAAAATTGCAGTTGCAATATTCTGGGAGTCTGTGGACTTAATCTTTTGTGGGAGGCCTTGAAAGGGAGCCAGTGTCTCTCCATCCCGAGTCAGTAATTTCCTATCCAAGTAAACTGGACTGAGATCATCTAGATTCTGGTCTTCGTTTCTAATGAGCTTTCACAGTAAAACAGGAAATAATAATCTTGAAAGGGGAAAAAATGGTCAAAAATCACTCAGAGAACATTTAAAGGTTTGTTCTGAACAAGCAGGGCTAAGAAAAAGGCCTGAGAAAAGTGTGTCCTGGGATCACTCACAGTTAAAGCACTGATTAATTAAGCAGAGGGTCATTCTTCAGAAAGACTTAAGGGCAGTTTTGGGCCTGCGGCTGTAATTTGGACACTTCTGGAGTTCTAGATACACTGAGCTATTCTGTGCAGGGCCTGTGAATATGTGCATTCTTCTGGCTGAACAATGGCATCTTTATTCAAATGGGAGCCACTAAGTAAGTGGCTGTCTCCTAATATGGGTGGTATTTCTTCCTGCTCTGCCTCAATCTCTGCTGCTTTCCTGTGGCCTTATCAGTGCTTTGTAGCACAACTTACAAAATGAAATCTATTCATAATGCTAAAACCCTCCCCCTTTTATAGACACAGGAAAAAAACCCCAAACACTTACATATTCTCCAATTCTATGGCAGAGTGTTTACTTTTTTAAATGCAATTCTACTTATCTGACGCTGGTTTGGAAATTAATAAAATGGTGCCTGGCTTTTATTGTTTTGACTATGGGAAGGAAATTAATCCACAACTATTACAAGTGTTTGATCCAAATAAGCAGAGATAAAACTACAGTTTCAAGAAACATCGTTCCCTGTTTGTCAGGTATCCTAGTGCTCTTGACATGTCTGATTTATTCCTCCCTTGTTTAGCAGCAACACTGTCCAGGTAGTTGATGCCCATTCATCTTGCTTTTTGTAGGTATTTCTTCAGGGTTGCTTTATTTGTTATGCCGTAACTACTGTTCCTTCTTACTCACTAGGTTTGGCTCTGCCAGAGGTTAGAAAAGACGTTGCTGGTCTGAAGACACAAGGGTGTGGTGAAAATACTCTGTGCTAGCCAAGTGAACCAAAACACTATCCGAATTACTAAGCAGGCTGGAAAATAAAATTTAAATGACAGAAGATCTGGACCCCACCAGTGCTGAGAGACAGAGAGTAAAAGAATCACAGGAATTGCAATGTACAGTTGGAGGTAGGTCTGGAGAGGGGGACTGTGTCCCTCAAATCCTCTCAGCAGTTCACAGCAGAGGAGCAGGATTTATAGCATTATTGCTTGGAGAAAGCTAATGTCAATGTTTATGCAATATTAGTTGGTATTGTTAATAGTTAATTTGGGGACAGCAGCTTGCTATGAAACTGTACTGCAGAAAGCTGTGACTTCCCTTATCAGGGGAACTGGGCTGTGGAACCACTCACAGACAAGAGCTGTCCCAAAGCTCACTGAAACCAACCAACAGCTGCTGCGGTCTTGGGGGCTGGGGTGATGGGGCAGATATGTTACTTGTTTCTACCAAAAAGCAGAGCCCAAGCATCTTTAGCTGCATGTGCCTCCAGAAATTGTGCTTCCTGAAATTGTGCTTTCTGAACATCCTAGATCTGTATAACCACCAAAAGCTACTGTACAGAGTGCTGGTTTGGTACTTCATAAAATTGCAACGTAATATAAAATACACCATTCCTGGAATGGAGACCATCTTTGTCTTCCTCTGTAAGAGTCCACCTGTGTGAGTGGGCAGCCTCTATCCCTCTTCCCAGAGGTTTTTGCTCCACTCTACCATCCCATGAGTGCTAGGCAGACCAGCAGCCACACTGGTGGTGCCAGGGCAGCCTGGCAGCTGCAGCCCTTGGTGGAGGCATGGCTCCTCACAAAGCACCATCTAAAGCTCCACTGAAACATCTGGCAGTCTTTGGGCTGGGGACAAAATGGGAGGGACGATGGCTGCCATCATTCCTACATTCTGGCTGTTAGGTCTACCTGTCCTGCAAAGCAGTGCCTACTGTGGGAGAGGGCACTGACTGGATGTGTCTCCCTACACCTGTGTGGGGAAGGAAGCCAAGAGTGGAGCCTTGAAGGAGTCCAGAGAATAGAAGTTTTGCATTAGCTACGAGCCAGAGGCAGTTACTTGTATTTAAACAGTACCAGGCTCTGGGGAAATTCAGATGCAGACCTGAAGTACGTAGCTCGGCAAACGACTTTTGTTACTGTCACATGTCTGACCTCTGAAAAATAATATTAATTCAAAAGTTAAATGTGTTCACCTGACAGTGATAAGAGTATTTGTGTTAAGGAGGAGATTTTTCAAAGGCATAAAATCAGCTTAGTGATATGTTACAATTGCTTCCTTGATGTCCTACAGAAGGCCTGAGTGCAGCAGGTTTGGGGGACTTTCAGCTGCCACAAGGCACTCATTGCACTGAGGGGTGTGGTTGTGGGCTCCCACTAAAAGGGCTGCATTTCCAAAGGTGGTTCTGAAGATTCATGATCTTTCTGGATACTTTAAATACAATTAATCAGGATATTATTTCTCCTTGCTTAGTTTCCAAGCAGGCAGTTAGACTGAGCAATCACAAACATAGATCTTGTAACCAGCTTTGATGTGAGAGAGCAGCATTGCCATAATTCTGGAAATATCACTTTCTTTTCTGAACTATTCTGGCAGTCCATGATACCAGAATGTCAAAATGACATTCACTCTATATTACACAGAGTGTATAAAAATTTGTGTTTACATTTTTTCTCCTTTGCCCTTTTCAATTTTGCTTTATTTTCTTATAGTTTTGTAACTTAAGCTATACATATTTGGACATGTTTTTTTCCTTTCCTCATCTAGCTTTATGGCTTGTTCTGGCGGAGATGTCCTTACATTATTTGATTTTACAAGGAATACAGGCTAACACATATATATGTAATTGGTCCACAGTGAACCGATCTGTCTGGAGCACTGGGGGAAGATATATATTAAAGTTTTCTTTCAAGCTATTTACAGACTATATTGCTGGCTCTACAAATTATGCAAAATATTAGGAACTGCAACAATAGGACTTGGGTGAGTTAGCAAGGAGCCTAAATGTATGGTGGAGCCAAATACTCCTCAGAGTAATATTTTCATCAGAAACAGAATGTACTGTAACCAGGGGAGATAAGCATGAGTAGGCAAAACTGACTATGCTCAGAGCCAACATGCAACAGCAGCTACAAATCACACACTGCTGAGTGACACCTGAAAAACTGAAGCCTGATTCTTCTATCAGGAAGAGTCCCTCCTGCTCTAAGTAGGGTGTGAGGCAGGAGCAGGTCATGGGGACTGCCAGTGTGCCAAAATGTATCTGTGCCAACAGCACAGAGCAGCTGTGACTCTAACAGGAGGGGAGGCCAGGCTGTGCTCAGCCTCTGGAGACCTGCCATTTGGTCCTTGTGCTGGTGACAAGTGGCCTTCTGATAATGGAGTGTTTAAGGAAGAGTCACAGAGCCAAGTGGATTGAGAGCAGGGAATCATCGTGGAGGAGCTCAACTGCCTTTTCCATGCAAAGAAATGTGAGAGGACTTTGGTGTTTCCAAGTGATGAAAACAGCCGAGAATTTTTGCTGAGGTGGAGCAGCAAACCTTGTTTAACACAAGGTGCATTGCAGTGGTATCAGCAATGTGGAGTCAGTGCTACAAGGGCTGCATACTAGGACTTATTTAAAGAGGCTATTGTAAAATCTTCGAGCCAGTTAATTACCAGTTTTTGTTATGTCAGGAACTCCTTGAGTTAAAGCAGAAAGAAACTATTCATGAATATGTTCCAGTTCTGTAATTTAATAGGACAAATTAAAAAAAAAAAAAAA
>WEKY01019670.1:61691-103750 GCA_013390045.1 Picathartes gymnocephalus | reverse complement strand
AAAAAAAAAGAAAGAAAGAGAGAATGAAACTGATAAAATGATTTAGTTGATTTAGTTCATGGAATGATTGAATGATTGAAAAGCCTTACAAAAAAAGCTGAAATTACATATTGTGCCCCATCTACTCTTGCATAAGTTTGAAATTGCTGGAGACTTAGCTGGACCAATCGTCCATTGCAGTTATGCATGAGCCTTAGGGAGTGCACAGGGTACATATAGGCCAAAGAACCAGCCTAAGAAAGAGAGAGAAATTATCCAACAGCGTTTTTAAAAATGTCGATGTCCAGGTATGAAAAGCCAAGAGGCTTGGCTTGCATTTAAAAAGTATTGAGACCAAGTGAGGAATTTAATTTAATTTATTCACCAAATGGGCTTGAAGAGGTGTGAAAAAAGGACTGCAGCTGGCCAGGTTGGGCGGGTATTTGAGCAACCAGCTCTCATGGAAGGTATCCCTGCCCCTTGCACAGGGGTTGGAACTAGATGATATTTAAGGTCCCTTCCAACCCAAATCATTCTCTGAAGTGATGCTAGGCAAGAGAAAACTTTCAATGGAAAACAAAAATCTACAGAGGACATTAATGTAGACTCATTCCCTTCCTGCTTACATGCGTTTTTCCCTCTGCATCTCACCGTTTGCTGTGAAGTTCCTGAGGGACCATGCTTATTGCAAGCAGATTAGGGCCTAGAAGTTCCATCTGATCAGAAAAAAAGTAATATTGAATTGAATTGCAGATATTGGAATAAATGCCAGTTTAGAGCCTGTCTCATACTATCAGTATCCTTCAGACATCTACTTTGCTCCTTCAGAACACCCTGAAAATCACCGATACATCTACTGAATTGAGTTTTAAAAGCAACTCAGAAACAAATCATAGTTTTTGGCTCTGCTGGCTAGAAGAATACTACTGGCAAGGGGGTGCTTCCTGCATGTGTCTGAGTACCTTCAAAATGACCTGACACGTATATATGCGTCCTGGTTTCTTCTGCTGCAAAGAGAGTTTGTTAGGAATTTAGCCTACCTCTCAAGAGAAGAAATGAGTCCAGCTTACCAGAATACCCATCTTCCTAATCCTTACTATTCTACAACTGAGACCCCAGACCTGTTTCATATATTATGAAACATCTTGGAGGAAGCTTTTATGATTTTGTGCCTATAAATGCAATAATCTCTCAGGATATGGAGGAAGTGCAGAGGATACTGCACAGTTTCCTGTGCAGAGATACACAGTTTGTGTAGAGGGTTAGGTTTTCTTTCCTTTTGTTCCTTTTTACAGATAGAATTTTTTCCCGTAAGTTGCTAAGAAACACTAACGACTGGGTACTTAAGAAGAACAAAAGAAGTGGCCAAGCCTAAGCGAGAAGGGCATTCTCTTTCCTGTTCTGGCTGGGAGTTTCTCTCGGAGGGGCAGAGATATCTCGAGAATTGGGCTGGTAAAAGGCAGGGCTGGAGCAGCTGCTGGCTCTCTTGCACTCAGCTTTGGAGGAGGACGCTTAGAGGTGCTGTTCCGGGGAGAGGAGTTCCTTGGTGCTGCTGGACCCCCGCCCAGAGCTGCTGCTTCTGCCATGGGGTGAGCCTCTGCTCTGAGCTGGGACCTATTGCCATCTGCTTGGGTGCCTGGGATCCTGAGCTCGCCTCTCCCTACCCTGCTGGGAGCCCGGCTGCTGCTGTCCCACCCTCGCCACTCCTTCAGCACTGCTCTGGGGTTCATGACACTGTAGCCCCGTACTCCCTGCCTGCCGAGACATCCTGCTGTCCCAGCTTGCTGCTTTCTGAGAGTCCTGCTGGGGCACCGGGACCGACTGCCCCAGGGGGTTTGTCAAGCAAGGCCTCTCTCTCTTCCATCCCTCCCCGTCCCGGCCGAGCCGCCATTGCCACGCACTGCGGAAGCTCGCGCCACAGCGCCCCCTGCAGCCGCGGGGGAATCATCGCGCCTGCCCTGCCCACCCAGTGCCACCAGCGCCCCCTGCCGGCTGTGACCGGAACTGCACCCAAGGGGACAGTGCCCGCAGGCCCAGAGGGCTGGGACCGGGTTCCTGGTTCTGTTTGTTAGTGCCATAAGAACTGTTGTTTGTTTGCTTTATTATAAATACTAGTAAAGAACTGTTATTCCTATTCCCATATCTTTGCCTGAGAGCCCCTTAATTTCAAAATTAAAATAATTTGGAGGGAAAGGTTTTACATTTTCCATTCCAAGGGAGGCTCCTGCCTTCCTGAGGAGACACCTGTCCTTCAAACCAGGACAGGTTGTTAGATAGTTTCTCTTGGTGTTACTTGTATGTTTTCATACATGGTAAACTTCTCTGTGCTTGGCTTTTCAGAAGACCCCAAGTCCTACACCAAACACCTTAGGTAATGATACTACTGTAAGGTAGGTCTGACCACACTGTAGAGGTTATCAGCCTTTCAGTGGTGCTCCCTTCCCAGGGCTGATTTCCCATTTGGCATGTTGCTCCTCACTTCTCCCTGTTCCTGCTCCCTTCCCCTGCCAAAGGGCTTTGCTCTGAATGTAAGAGCCCCTCTGATGCATGCTGAACTTACAGGGTTCAAGACATGAGGCTTTTGCTGTGTTGTTCTTTAAAGTGCTAATTTGGTTTTACTAATATATTTTCAATGTTTGGGATTAGCAGAGCTTGTAAGAACACATCAGACCTGTCAGGTTTACAAGTCCACTTGCCACCTCCACCCCCTTATATTTTTAAATAGCTAATTAGGAGATAATGCCAGTAGAACGAAATGCTGTCACAAGATAATGATCTCACACCACTATAGAAATGGTAAGTGGAAATGTTTATTTTCAAAAGGAAGAAACACTGATCATGTGCCTAATCCTCTATTCTGAAACAAGTAATATTCCTGTAGACTTCAATAGAGCCTGAGGTGACAACATCTTATTACTGTGGTAGTGTTTCTGGATACCAAATGGCAGTAAGTGATGCAGTCATTTTCTCCAAATGATACTGGTGCAGTATTGGAACAGATGTTTCCCTTACCTTTATTAGCCTGTCGTATCTTCTCACTTGTAGGACAAATTTTGCATGTGCTTCATTGCACCAGTTTAGATGATTTTTTTTTTTTTAAAGATGTGCTTTAGGAAGCAGTGAGCTGTGGTTTGGATGAAGTTATGCTTATTTTTAACTTACTGACAGTTCATACTGGTGATACACAAGTCTTGGTTGCTATTGCAGGCTCCCTTTGGTACACTAAGGACTCTGTTTAAGTCAAAGATGTCCTTCCTTCTGTCCTTCTGGAATTTTGGAAAAAAGGGTTGTCTTAAGTTCACCTTTCAGGAGTAAACCACCTCACCTTTGTGATGGGGTGAGGGACTACTCACAGGTAACAGGTACAAGTGCAATAGCTCTTCTGGCCTAACTGTTCCTCTTCCCCAGTAATAAAATTGAAACAATGTGGGGCAGCTTTACCTCTCACTCAGTCTCATCCTTGTGTGCTTTACCTCTCATTTAGGCTCATCCTTGTGTTTGTATTCCCACCAGCAGTGCTGCTGGGGGCTGCACTGTGAAAATTCTTCCCCAGATCACCTGCCAGGGAGCCTCTCTCTGCTGTGAGGTAGCAGTAATGAGGTGGCTACATTCACCTTTACTGCCTCCCCCAGGGAGGCCTTCTTTCTACTGCAGCTCTGGACTCACTTTGGATGCAGGGCTGTCTTAGGTGAATACTGCAGTGGAAATTGAAGGCAGATACAGAGCTGCTTTCAGAGAAGAGCCTGACAGTGAAAGCCTTGAGGTTTATCCTGGTCAGAATTAACTTGAACAAGATGTCAATGCTTCTCCATGAAAGGTGGCCATTGGTTTTCAGAAATTACTACTGTTTTCACTATTAATGAAGCTTCATCTTTCCATTGGATCATCTCTATCCTGCTGTAATTGTTCTGGTTTTTTTTTTTACCTTGTTCACCAGTTCATGTCTAAATACAAGAAGATGTTTATATTGCATACATTCAGCTTTAATTGGCCCTTAAAAGAAGGTGTTGATTAGAATCTTCTCAACATCAACAGCTCGCTCGCACAACATTCTCTAATTACTGTTTATTAATTTAGTTCAAGTGGCATAGTTGAAAGCCCTGCTCAGATGGGAGAAGTAAATTGTCACTGGTATTGAATATGTAAATTATGTGCCATGTAAGTTTCCATGAAGAATGTTTAAAGTTAAATGTTACTCACATAAAGTCTTCCAGTTTCATCTAAGCCAGTCATATGACAGCTTTGCAAAAAGTGTCATGAAAATTTACCAGCCCTGGCAAAAAAAGTACTTGCCTATTCTTCACTTTTTTCTATTAACATAATCATGATGATAATAATAATTTATTTGCCTATCAAAAAAAAAAAGTAATCATTCATTTTGGCTGGCTGGAGATTTGCAAAGCTGCCAATTGAATCTGAATTACATGTTGCTATAGTATAGACATTCAGCAGCCTGGATTTCTTGCCCTAGTGCAGTAACCCTCCCTTCTCTTTAATTAGCTTATAAAGTCAGAATTTCTTTAACAAAGTACTCATTAAACATTGCCTTGTTACATTACTTTAAAATGCAATTAAAAGTTTTAAGAGTGTCATAGAGTTTGTGTGCCATTGTCAGCATCCATGTCACTCACTATCGGTTCCCACCCACTCACACAGATCAGAGGCCTGTTAAATATAGATGGCACTTCATAGCATTTCTATATAGACTAGGCATAAAACAATATCCTGATGAGGATGACCTGACTGCATCTTGTAATTCTGGGAATAAGAGAGAGAAGGGCATTCTAGAGCAAGGAGGAGCTCAGAGTATTCGTTGTCCTTCCACCTCTGCAGTTCTCTCTCTGTGGCCTTTTGCGTGGGAGTAGCTGCACATTGCTGGTAAGTGCTGCTTCCAAGTCTTGCCAGGCAAAGCTGCATGGGAATACCAATAGTTATTCTATTATGCATGTGAAACAAGAGAGACCAGACATCGTGGTAAAAGAGAATGAAAAATATCCAATGCCTGAATGCTGCCTGGGCCTTCACCCAGTCCTCACACTCTTGCTGGCTGCTGTTATCATGAATGGCACTAATCAGTTCCAGGAAATCTCTACAACAAGCATTATGTCACATGTGGTTACATCATTCCCTCTAACCTCTAGGGCTTCCTGTTGACATCTTTGGAGCTCTTCTACTACCAAATGGTATTAGAAGAAATGCCAAGCTGTATTTTTATCCATTTCTGTCTGCCAAAAGGAATTCAAATGTTTCCCTTTTGCAGGTTTCACCTGCTGGGTCTCATCTTTGCTCCTTAAAATGAGCAAACCTTAGTGGGCCTGCTCAGGGTCTCTCCAGATGTTTGCATAAAGGATGGTAAGTGCATATGAAGGGCTATTGAGACAGAAGCAGCTAATGCCTCTGCAGAATGTATTTATTCTTAATGTCTTCCAAGTTGCTAATCCAGCCTGTCAGTTGTGTAACCTCTGTTATAAATTCTAGCCCAGGAAGCTGTTTCTCTGTTTCGTTCTTAATTCTTTCCTAGTAGATGCTGCTTCCCAGTGTGGGCTATGTTTTACCCTCTCACTGATTTCTAGCACTGTGCTGCTTGGCATTCCCCTTTCTCCTTGCAGGGCCATCTCCAAAGGCAGGAGCCATTTCTCTCTTGAAATGGACAGTGATACCCCATCAGCTTCTCCTTGCAACCCCCACTTATCCAACTGCTTAGCTGAAAAAAGCAGGGCTCAAAGTCTTTCCAGATCTAACGGGCAAGATTTTTCCTTCTCAAAAACAGCTGTGCTCCTTGGTTTGGGTCTTTTTTATTCTTATTATTTGTCTGGTTTATACCTTCCTTTCATTCTAAGAGTTTTATTTTTGTGGCTGTTTCTGTGTTTATTTGCTGCTGCAGTAGGTATCAACAACATGATTAAATTCCAGCTTTGACTGTTGCAACATAAGTGCTCTGCCTTCATTATCCGCAGTGCCTAAAACTATTTGATCTCTAATAAGTTCACCTGCAAGTGTGCCTCATTTGCATGATGAGGCTAACTGGTGCAGCCTTGGTGCATATTGGTCTGTGATTTTAGTTTCTCTTCGATCAGATGCATCAAACAGAAGGAACTATTAGAATTGCCAGCAACTGTATTTTTTTGTGTTAATCATGCCAGAACACTAGAAGTCCCAGGCAGCTTTACCAGGCTGGAGAAATCCAACAATAAAAGGCATGGGAGTTTGTCTGATGTCAGATCACATACAAAACAGTGCTGTGCTGGGGATAGTTGCTTTGGTTTGATGGCACATAGTGTCAAGATCACAGCCAGCTCCTGAGCAGGTTATTCAGTAGCCTCCTTTGGTGAGCTGCACATCCAATTGCCCCAAGCCATTGAGGGAGCTGTGCCACCCAGCAAGGACCTCTCCCTTAGCCCATCAGCCTCACAGCTGGAGGTGTCCTTAAGCATCTCTGAGGATCTCTGCCTTACTGTCCCCAGCTCACATTCATCCTCGCTGGTCGTGCGCTTACACCCAGTTGACATAATACCAGGGGTTTTACTGCTCAAAGTGCGTAGGAAGAGAAAATGTGTTCTCGTACACCAAGCTTTTAGGAACCTGAACCTTTTTTTGTGTCTGAAACGGAAGCAGCAGACTTCAAAGCCAAATGTAAGAAGAGATCAGCAGCTCAGTGATTGTGAGATTCATAGCAATAGTTTGAAAACGTGTCAAGTTGCCTCTTTCCTTTCTAGATCAAGCTCAGGATACGCCTGTGTGTTTTACTGTGTTCAGCATGACTTTAGGAAATGTGATTTGCCCCATTGCAGCATCCCTTACTTCTCTAATTCCAGATTTCAGCTTCTTACATTGCATTTTCATCTGAGACAACTTTTAATTGAACTGAATGATCTCGAGAACATAAAAATGTCTCTCATTGATCCAAATGGGTCCTAGACTGAGTTCTCATTTCATACACAAAAACAACTGTTTGCTTATGCTCTTGGGCTCACAAAGCAAATAAAAAACTAAACCAAGCAGAACCAAACAAAAGAATTCTGAGGAGCTCATCAGCAGTATTTGCTTTGTACAGAACAGTAATTTTTCCCTAGCACATACTTCCAAGAATTTTTTAAAATGTCATTCATTCATCGTCTGCCCCAACAGACAATAGTTGTTCCAGAGAAGCTGTTGCTCTCTACTAGGTCAATGATCAGTGAACTAAACATTTTCTACTTAGGCCTTCATATGATAAAAGCACAGGAGCTTTGAAGGAGCCATTACAGACTATTGCCTAGAAGAAATATCCATTTGAAAATTCAGCAATTATGTACTTCTATAATAGCGTGTAAAAGGAGCTCTGGACCCATTATGGGTTATTGAGTAAATAATGTATTTTTAAAAGTGTCTAAGTAATTTATATGATAGCCTGTATTGGCAGCAAAGAGTGATCGTAGACTAAACATTCTGTCTTTCTTTCTTTTTAAAAATCTCATTTAAATCCCTAAATAGCAATTAAAGAAAGAAATCCCTGATGCAGTTTCAGTATTTCTATAGTAGTCAATAGCTAATGACTATGACTTTGCTGCACTGAGGCTGCCATTTTGTGCTGAGACAGTTTTCTCTGGTCTGACTTACTTTTTTTTCTCTTTATTGGATAAGACAGGAGGCCTCATTATCAAATATAATATAGAAGTGTCCAGAGGCCTCCTGGAGGTCAGACTCACAGTCATCAGACAAATAATCAGGAACAGCCACTAGCCAGAAGAGCCACCAGCCCAGAGAGAGAAGACAGGAAGCTGTCAGTCCCTATTTTGGGGAAAAAAAATGAGTCTTGGAGAGAGGAAATATGTTGTCTGAGATCATGCAGGGAACAAAAAACCTCTGCCTCCCAAGTCCAAGTTTAGTTTCCCTGATTTATATGTGGACCTTCCATGGAGAGGCACAGCCTGAGTTTCTCGTTGCTGTGCATCCTGAGTGCTGATGCAAACTGCTTCTCTATCAGGAGACCCCAATAGTCTTGCTTCAGACCACTGAACTCAGCCCTTCCAGGCACAGATCCTGGTCAAAGCAGATAGGAAAATATTGTAGTTCAAAAAATTTACATTGCAGCAACAATGAGCTATGAAACGTGCAGGAAAACAAGGTTGTTTTCCTCTTGTAAGCATGGAGTTTCCTTATTCCTCCCATTTATTTATCATTCTGCTTCCTACCATAGCAGGGGTAGTCACCTCTTTAATAATTTTCTGTCAAAAATTGAAAGAATAAGTTGAAACACTTGGGTTTTTTTAAGAAACACTGGTGCTTGAGCTGCTCTGAATTTTGGACATTATCGTGGGATCCTCAAATACCTGTTAGACCAAGCAGCCTTCAGTGGCCCAGGGACAGTATTGGACTTTTGTACTACCTTAAAATATTGCAAGGGGCTTGACTTGAGGCAACAAAAGTAAAACAATTTTCTGCCTATGGTGATGCTCTATCTTAATTCTTTTTGATGGTACTTTATCTGGCATAAATTTGAGACTAAGTCACTTTATTTGGTGCTCCAGAACCTGCAGGTCCAGACCTGTGTTGTAACCTGTGTTGTACATGAAAACACCTTAACAGCCGTCAGGAAGCAAGCATCTGTTTTCCATGACTGCCGCCAGGAGTTGTGATTTCCCTCTTTAGAGGCTGTGTAATGCCTGCTTCCTCACATGTGTGTTCAGAGCATATTGTGTGCTTCCCATCGCTAGCTACATTCTTCAGTCATATCTCAAGAACATCACATTTAGACCTGAATTTGAATACATCTGTTTAATTTCTCATTGTTTAAAGAAAGTGGTTCTGATGCAATGAATAAAAGTGTGGTATTTTAGCTGCCTTCTGGGAGATGTCAAGAGATAGGTCTCTGTAGCGAGGCTGCTGGCATGTGAGAGTTTGTTTTTCATGTGTTTGGAAAGACACAAAGAAGAAAAGAAATACAAGGGTACCACTGAGCACATAGTTCAGACAAAAAAGAAAGGGAGTGACTTAATGTAGAAATGGTAAGGTAGAAGGGAGAAGGGTGAAGTAAAAGATGGTGAAGGACTGGTAACAGAGACAGAAATAAATGAAGAAACAAGGTGAAAGTTGTAAATATGTTTAAGTTGTATTTGAGCAAAACATATAACGCCTAAAAAAGCAATTGGTCTCTCTCACAGTTAGACTGTATTTGTCACTTAGGAAAGGAGAGCTATCTGTTGGGATAATTGACTGGAGTGATGATGAAGTACCTATCACTGGAGCATTTCTGTGATGGAGTAGTCAAAAATCTGGGGAATGCTGCCAGGTATTGGATGAACCCTTCCTGTTGTATTTTCTATGACCTCAGCATCCCATAATGCATGAGTGGGAGCACTACCACAGTTGTGTGATGATGGAAAACCTGTTTCTGACCTGGTCATCTCCTCACCGAAATTCTCTATGATCTCAAAGTGTAAACAAGGCACATATTTGGAAATGAAGTCTATGAGGAAAATTAATGTAAAGGGGGAAAAAAGGAAAAGGAACCAGTTGATCTGCAGACAGCATTTTCTTCTGACCTATGGACCCAATGCCACAAAACTTGCAATTTGCTCCTCATACTGAACAGCCCCATTCTGCAACAAATACCTAGTTTGGCTTAGATACAAACCCAAAGCCCTAATAACTTGAGTGAAAAGATCTCAGGGTCTTTCTTCCAAGAACAGAGTTATTAATTGATCTACTGTGCTTCAACTCTAAATAATTCTGTTCTTCCATTCAAGGAAAATTCCTTCTTATTTCAACCAAACTCATGCTTATGAAGTGATCTGGGATTATTCTAGACTAGTGATTATTTCTATGCAAGCCACCAGTTACTGTCACTCTATAAAACAAAGTGCAAAACAGGCTTTTAAAAGTAAAGTCTGGAGAGGCAGCACATTGAGATGAAACAAACTTTCATTCTCCCATCACGTGGAGTTTTTCAGGGCTTGCCAACAGGACCTAGCAAAGCCAAGTGTGCTAATATCAGTGGTCCTCCCTTGGCGGCAGGAGACTTGGATTGCTCCAGTACATATATACATATACAGTACAAGAAGGCACAGGCCTTTAAAGTGACCACTCCTTCCCCACACAAATCTGCCCTGTGTTCTTTTTTTACACTCTGGGCCACTGAGTACAATGCTGGTAACTGGAGGAAACTGCCTTTTTTTTTTTTCCTGACAGTACTTTGGAGACATTAGATTCATTATTTGAGGGTGTGTATGAGATTCTGGAAGTAGAATTTATGTCTGCTTATGCTGTGAGATTTTTGGTACGACATTGATTCACCCATTGGCACCTGAGAGAGGTTTGGGGAATTCAGCAACTTTTCAACAACGCAGTTTGAGAGATTAAACAGAATTACAGCTCACTCAGGTTTGCCCTAATTTTATTCGATTTTCACCATTTCTAATTGCATAAACATACGCAGCCAAGTATGCAGGTGGGGACTGGGATGATACACAAGGACACTCAGGCTCCATAGGCAGCTACTTGGTGAACTAAGTAATAGGGCCCTTGGAAAGATTGGTATTTTTTTCAGAACATTCTAGGGTAAAATCCTGTCCCTATTTAAACTGAGGCAATCAAGAGAGGAAATATTTTAGCTATAAATTCTGTTGGAACTAGAGAAAGAGTTGAGAGAAACTATCTGCTGCAGAAAATATCCAGGATGAAGGTAGTTGTTTTGGGAAAGATTCATTACTTATTTGTCTTGGACACAGGAAAAAGATAAAATATCTCAAGACCATAGAATTAGCCTGATAAATATGGTGATATCACAAGGTTTTTGATCAGGGCTAAACACAAGACAAGCAATGGTTAACAATTTCAGATAATAGCAGGGCAAATGAGAAGTCATTTTGTGTGAACATTGTTATTGTTAGCAAATGCTAAGCTGTAATGTATTCAGTGATATTTTATATTTTGTTTTAGAAAATAAATCTGGTTTTTCTATGCATAGGAGAGCTCTTGAACCCCAAGTTAAAGTATGTTATGGTAAAGTGACATCAGCTGAGGTACTGGCCTGGCTGTTTATGTGAGTACTTTCACATGAAATAATATTGCTGTACATATTTGTTAAGGAAATGCTGCTGTTGACTTATTTTCTACAATCAAAACAGAAAGAAGGGTAGGAGGGAAAAGTCTACACTCTGGTTTTTGCTCTGTAGTGTTCTTTATCTCTGATATGGCATCTGCACTATGAAATTCATCCTGAATAAATGGACACTCAGATGTCTTCACTTCTAGCAGAGAGGATAGCAGAACTAGGCCATTTGGAGAGGCTTTCCAAAATCTCCATGGATTACAGACACAAGACTTTTCTCTCACATTGGTCTGGACTGAGCACTTGGTGGCTAAGTAAAATTTTACTTTTTTGTCTTTTGAAAAGTAGAATAAACCAAAGAAGTTGGTCACATACTTGGACCTGGACTTCCCAGCAAAGGCTTCCAAAGTCCTCTAAAAAGTCAGAATATTTAGTAAACAGATCATGAAATATTTTCTAGAAAAAAAAAAAATACAAGAGGGATTAAATAATGTTGGGATGTAGTTTTCTGTTAATGACTGTATTTTCTTCTTGCTCCTGTTTAGGCAGTAACATGTGAACTCTGACCACATCACCGGTGTGAAATTGCTGATTAACCTTTTGACTCTGACAATTGGGACTTCTCTCAACACCAACTGGTAATGCAGAAGACCATTAGTAGTTAATATTGGGACATCCCAGCTCCAGATGTCAAAAGGTTAATGAAAAATCAAGTATCTTGATTTTACTGGGGAACTTGGAAACCTTCCCCCCAAAACAGTTCATTTTTTCTGATAAATAAGCCAGACTGCTTGAGTTGAGAAAGATGGGTGTTTTGCTAATGTGTACAGCTGTTAATTGAAAAAGATTTGGGTATGCTTGTTCTTCTGGATGTAGATAAAAGAGCGATTTGTTGGCGAACTTAGTTGGTCTTGAACACCCCTTTGTTCAAATACACTACTCAATAATAATGCTTTGTTCTTTCTGTAACAGCCATGGAGGGATTTTGAGTGGAATACTCATTTTCTTTAAGTCATATCTGCCAGTAATCATTCCTGGCTTAGGACCAGCTGCCATTTATGTGTTTTATGAAAATATAACAGTTTTACACTAAAAACTATTTTCTTTTTAGGTAAAAGCTTCAGCACAAGCTGGTTCCCCATATCTACCATAAATGCTATTTATCACAGATTTTGGTCTTTAAAACAGAAAGATAATGTTAAAACATTTTGATTACCCTTTCCTTGCTGCTATCATTCACAACCCATCTTTTCTAATTATGGTATTAGGACATTTACATAACCGGGAAAAGGGTCCTTTAACTACATCTCTATTATGTTTGGCACTTCTGTGAAAGGATATTATATTCATGTGCATTAGAGATTGCTTATAAAAGATCAAGACAATAATAGCAGATCAGACGATAAAGGTTCCCTTTTCTCCTCCCAGACAGGCTGTCTCTGACAGAAGAATACAGTTCATCAAAAGTGTCTGCAGGTTGTCAAACTCAGTGAGATTTGGGGACACTCAGAGGCTGTCATGGCCAACAAGAAGATTTTCTGTAGGGTTCTGCCATCATTCACCCTCAGGAAATAATCACTCACTACATTCTGCATGCTCTCATGATAGAGCTCTATTTGAGAGAAAAGAGCCATTTTATCAAAGGACAATATATCCCTTCTCTTGGTCCATGTAGCTTCCATTATCAGACCATAATAAATCATATTTATGTTCTCAGTTAATAAGACTGATTACAATGCAGGTTACAGGCATGGGAAAAGAGAATCAGGTGAAAAGATGTTTTAATGAAAATATGATAAGCAAACAGCTTCTTGTGAACATTTCAGGCTGTTATTTGTAATGATCACAGGCAATTTTTGCTACATCTTCTTTAGCAATGGTTTAAGCTGCATAAATTGGCTTGCCACTTTATATGTTGAAATAGGAAGAATCCCAGTGTCCTTCTTATGTTGTCTAGAATCATTATATACATTATAAGCATAAAATGAGTTTAATGTATGTGGTTTGAAAAGAAGGCGAAAACAGAAAATCAGGGAAGACTGATTTTAATGCCGCTCAGAATGATTTTGAAATTTTCTACTCATCTTTGTTACTAATGGTGCATTTTCCATGAAATTTAGGAATGACATGAACTGCTTTCATCTCTTTAAAATTAATATACTGTGCTCTCTGTTTTTCTCAATTTCTTCAAAGTTCTTAGAGCACTGTGCAAAGAGACAGAGAGAAATTCTCCACTCGAAGTGTAAGCATATCTGCTATTAGTGCTGAGGGGAGTTAAGTGTCTGCTTCTACAGGAGAATACACCCCAGTGTTCCTGAAGGGCACCCTGTTAAAATGGTGCAAGAATGTTTAACTCTAGCACATGTGATGCATTCAAGGGCTAACATGGACAGAATGTTTTTAAGTGATTAAGGCAGTTTATTATTGGGGTAAATATTCTGATATGATTCCAGCATATAAGTGTATGGAAGGAAGTGGCTGATGGACTGTCTTGATCTCATCTTGTGAAAAGTCTTGTTTTGCTATTATGTTCAGCATCATACTTTCAAGATGAAGTTAGAAATTTAAGGATAATTTCCTTCTGCTGATAATTTTGACCAGGTCTCTGAAATTCTACAGCACTTGTAGAATGGTGGTGACAAAGACTCCTTGGTGTGGTGTGTCTGAAGGACCTATTCTGCTCTCTGGTATTTCCCTAAAATCACTCTTAAACAAATTTTAAAGCTTTGTATTTGGCCTGGCCCTGGAGAATGGCCAAAAAATTACCTTAACCCTTTTAGGACACTTCAAAAGAACAGTGCCCATATAAGAAACAGCAAACTGCTCTTCAAAGGCAATATCCTGGTATGACAACAGAGGTAGATAATGTACTTCATGATGGAACTGCTTGATACAGAGAAAAACATGTTGTAACTGCCTTCACCGTAAAAGGGGTTTAAAAATGCTGCCTGCCAACTCCACAAAAACCAGAGCTGCTATTTCGGTTAAAGGCCAGTGGATTGTATTTTTCACATCAGTTTTCACTAACCTCAAACATCACTGTTATGACAGACTGTCATCCAACCAAGCCAGCATTCTGTTGCCATTCAAGCAAGCGGAAGAAAGCAAACATGAAGGAAACTTAAAAGTCCAAGTAGTAATTGGGGGGTGCATATGAGTGAACTACTTTTGTGTAACAGTCCTGATTACTGAAAATTAAACACTTAAAATAAAATAAACAAAAAGCAGTGCTTTCTGAGCCAGTGGTGTTTCCTTGGCTGGCAATTTCTCTTTGTTCTGTTTCATGACACCAGGCTCAATGGTTGAAGGGGTGTTCTGGGCCAGATGTCAATCACAATGCCTCACATAAACAAAAATAGCTAAAAAGGCATGCCAGCATCTTCCTTTTGTTTTCCCATTAGCTCCATTTTTCTTTTCATAGACTGACAAAAAATTACTGCCTCCAAGTGAATTCAGTAATGTCACTATATATCTAATATCTAGGAGACCTTTTGTTTTAGCTTTACTGGGCTTAACCACAAAAGACACTTGACATTGACAAAGAATCTGTCAAACATACAATGATCAGTGCAATGAAACCTCTCATGACAGAAGGGCACTATTCTGCCTCCCCCTTGCCTCCAGCAGCAGCCTGTCTGAGCAAAATATGCTGGAGCACATGTAGCAGCTGAACCATTACAGAGCAGGCCAGAAGCTGAGATGTGTCTTGTTTAAATTGTCATAGCATATTAGTATAATTAAAACTGCCAAAAGAGTAGAAAAGATAGATGGAAATGTTACATTACTTGTTTCTAGAGATTAACCTCCAGCCAGAACTGAAATAGAGACGCACATTTTGGATTTCTTAGAGCTCTGATATGGAAGAAAACAAGCCCAAGAGTACATCTCTCGAAGTGAGACACGAAGTAATAGTTCCTATATTTACACAAAAAAAGCAGAAAGAGTGCTTCAGACAGACACTCTGTTTCCTCTGTGATTACAGCTCCCGTCGTGGCTGTGCTCTGCAGAGCAGTTGTATCATCTTTCAGCTAATTCCTTTCCACCACCTTCTGCCTCTGTGCCTGCAAGGTCTTGACACCTCTTGGGCTTGCTGATGAGCCGATGTCACCGCTCTTCACCCTGTCCCCATCCGTGGGCCTGGCTGGAGCTCCAGGTGCCCAGCCCCGCAGCAGTACACAGTGACCCACGGTCCAGGCTCTGGGCCTCAGCAATGCCCAGCAGCCATGGTCAGGAACTCATCCTGCACAGGTTTCATCCTTTGGGCATGTGTCTCCCTGGGGAAGAGAAACAAATGCCCACTGGAGGCAGGCACAGATAGACCAGCCCTGAGACTGCTCTTGAATCCAGCTCCCTCATGCACAAGAGAGCCAGAAAGGAAAGACTTAGATTGCTTTGCCTAAGCTGTTTCTGCTTCTCATTGTAAGGGAAGATGTTTGAACAATGGCTTCAATTTAAAATCTGACTTTTCAAATGCCAAGCTTCATGCTTGTTTCTGTGTTGAATGTATAGATAAAACATATGGCTTTCTAAAACTGACCCTGAAAATTATGTTCTCTTCATCAATGAGATGTTTTCCTTCCCATGCATCATTACCTCTCATAACTATTCAGGACAAACTAGTCATGATCCTAACTTATAATTATGCCCTGAGTTATATCTGGTGGTGAGAAAATTATTTAAAACCTTCTGTGTGTTTGTTCAGTTGTAGATGTTGGGATTCAATTTATCCAGAAGATGGGGAGGACCTGAACTGGCTCCAGCCATTCTGCAAGAGAGAAGAAGCAGCACAACTGTCCTCTACCAAAACTGGTACATTCAAGGACAGGCTTCAGGAATCAGGTAGGTCTCATGTTCATCTCTTCTACTGTTAATGAACTTCACAGCTTTGCCTCATTTGCTGATTTGCTTTAAGTAGAGAGATATTAAATGTGAACCTTTAATTTTAGGTTCCTCCATATTTCCTTTATTTCCCAAATTTAAATCTTGGTTAATGACTTCTCCAAACAGTGTTTCTCTTAAATTTCTGTCAGGGCCTATAGATGTGCATAACTAGTAAAAAATACGTTATCTGCGTTTAGTGTTGGCTTTTGGAACCCTCACTGCCAAGTCACCTCTCCACTGCACCTCACCTCACATGCATTTCTGTGTAGTGCCAGGAGAATGGAAAAGAGCCATGAAGTAAAAGCAGATTCTGCTCCCATGAAAGGCAATGAAAATTGTGCTTTTACTTCTACTTACTCATAATAGCAGAGAAAAATGAAGTGGAAACAAGCACAACAAAACACCTCTGCCAGCTATCTACAAGCTAACCAAGGCTTCCACTAATGAGGTGCTCTGGCATTTTAAGACAGGTTCTCCCAGAAATGGAAAAAATATGCTGAGTTTTATCTTCAGTTCTGAAAGGCTAGTGAAAGAATAACAAATTGTATTTCAAAAGAGGGATGACAGTCAAACTTCTAATGTTATCTGTGCTATTAAATACCTACAGATGCTCATGCAGTTTCTTGTGAATTAAATGTTTTTACCTATATGTTTGGCAGCTTATTAAATATTGATATGTACATACCTCACCTAATTATTGATTGTATTTACAGGGTCATCTAAATGACCATAAAATTTTTGAGAAAGTTAATTATATCGAATTACAATAATGGAGTAATTTTCAGGTCAAATTTTCTAGAAGACTCTATACTATGGACAATCACATAGTCTATTAAACAGAACAGTACAGTTTGTGGAAAAGATAATAGTCCAGATCATGAGATAGCACCAGATTTCACACTATGATTTCCAGATGTCTTTGTGAGCTTAATGCATAGAGCATTGGTTTAAGTCTAATCTGCATGGCAGAAATGCAAGTTGCTCCAATTTTCTCCTCACTGGGGCTGTGTGGAGAAACAGGAGGGCATTGTGCTGCTGCTTCGGAGAGAGGAGTTTACCTGAAGGACAGGGGAAAGTCGCACCTAGCAGTGTCCACATCCTCATCTGGCTGCAGAAAACTGGCAAATCTGCCCCTGACCTTCATCTTCCCACCTCAGCAGCCCTTTTTCTGCATGCTTGTCTCCACACAGTGTCTCAGGCATCCCAAGACATCAGACAGAACTGGCCTCCCTGTCCTGTCCCTGGCCCTAACCACTGGGACCATCAACATTCTCTTTTCTTTAGAAAGCTGAAAATATCTGAGTTACAGCAGCCTGTCACAGCTGTCAGGCTTCTGTGACAACCTGGTTGTGTTATTCTAAGCACTGCGTGTTGATTCACTGGAGAGAGAGAGAGGGTGGACTTTGCCAAACTGAAGCATCACATACTCTCTCAGAAGCTCCTGGAGTGAGTGTCTCTGCAACCAGAAGGCAGCTTCCCAGCTGTTTCCAGGGTGCAGCTTTGGAAACAAAGTTCCCCAAACGTTCACTGTAAAATAACATATTGCGTCAGTTTCCTGAATCAGGGACTAGGTGAAGTCACAATATATTGGTGGCAGCCTGGGGGATTGACAGCACTTTGCAGGGCAGCCCAGTATCCTCGTGTTCCCAGAGGGGCCACAGATGTCCAGAAGTTTCTGGTGGGTCACACGTAACTACAAACATGAAATAGTATTTCCTCTGTTACATTCCTGCTGAGGGCATTTTACTGGTACAAGTAGGTGGGCTAGATAACAGTGCAAGGATCTGCCAGGACATTGGCTTTTCAATTCCAGCACTGTTGGACTGGGAAGTGAAAAAGAGCTCTGCAAACAGAATAGGTGTCTGACATGACAGTGCAATAGGAAAAAAAGCTCAAGGCTACTATTTCTCCATGGAAATCTCAACAAAAAATTGTCAATTTGGGGCTTCATGAATTTTCTCTCTGGAATCAAACATACAGAGTGAATTTACAAAAGAGTGTGAGGAAGGACTATTTTGGCTCCTTCAGTCCTGTGTATAAAACCTCCCAGGGTTTTCAGTGAAGATTTTAGCATCTCTTGCAGTCTTCAAATGTTATGCTGTGCAAGGATGTGCTTATACATAATTTTGTAATTGAAATGGCATGTTTACTGTTCTATTTCATGCTTGATTGTGTTTTTTAAACACCTTTACTCACGCTGTTAGAAGTGGGATTATAATTAAAATGTCCTGTTGAACACCTTGTTCAGTTCAATGAAGGCGTAATAGAAGTATAAATACTTGTTCTCGTTGACTCTGTGATGTCAGCACAACAAACACAGTAAATGTCATAAAACAAATCTCTCTTTCACTAAAGTATCTGTCAGAAGGGAAAGGAAAACAGAATCAGTGACTGGGCAAAGAGGGGCCCTCTCCTTTGGAAGAAGGAAATACTTTGAGTTGTTATCTGTGATATAGCCAGTTATGAGGCCAAAAAAAAATCAGAGGGGAATTTGTTCCTCTACTCACAGTCCCTTGGCCTAAAGAATAAGTAGCACTTTCTCCTACACTTGCCATTAGGAAATGCCGACTTTGCCTGTGAAGAATTAAGGAGCAACTTATATTTCTTAATATTCCTGTTTCCTTAAAATATATACAGATACACAGACTTCAAGTCTTTATGGTGGAGTGGAACGACAACACAACGTTCAAATATTTCTAAGTCACCATCCAGGGCTCCAGAACTTTTGCATAGCAATAATGGTTTCATTTTCTTTGTGTTTTCTCTTGTAGTCTAAGTTACCACCGATGATGTGATGTCTAACCTTTCTGACAGGCACATGTTCAGTTTTAAGGAGCTTTAAATTACTTCACAGCTTGAAATTCCATGTAAGAAGGGATGTTCCAACATTTAGCCTAATTGATTCTTTCTTGGGCAGTTTAGTTGGATACCTTGCCTCAGTTTCCTCCTCTGAAAAATGGGAAGAACAATGTCTGTGTTCTTCGTGCTCTTTGTTGTAATAATATTTTAACTGTACTAAATACTAGGCTCTACACTGCACAAAACCCATGAGGTTTAAGGTTTGTGTCCTTTCACTGGCAAAAGAGGGCTCTCAAAACCAATCCCAGCATGTGTAATATTTCTGTGCCAGAGCAGGACTTGCCAGTCAGTGACTGCCCTATAGAAAAAGCCTACATGATCCTTATGAAGCAGGCAAATAAGCAGACCCAAAGGGTGTGGAAATTGCCTTCTGTGCACAGTTTCATTTCCAGCTACTTCAAGCTCAACAGAAGTTGGACAGGCAGATGGTTCACAGAATTTAGTCTTTAGAATGAAAGCAGTGAGGAAGTGACTAAGTAGGGTTTTTTGCCCTGGGTTGAGAGGCAGGTGGGTACATAGGACAGTCCAGTCCTGACCAGAGAAAGATTCAGCAGCAGCAGGGGTAAGGCTACAGAACACAGAACATGCAGGACAAAATGGACAAGAATGTTGTCAAGTGGGATTGCAACAAAACTTGGTGTATTTCTTTGAATGTCTCATTATATGTACAGGTGCAGCTCTACACACCCACACATGCTGCATTTATTTCAGTGGGTGATCATATAAATACCTGCAGGTGTGATGCTGAAGAGACACCCATGCTGAGGCATGAATATGGAGTTCCACATCTGTATGGGCTGCCTAGTTCACACAATGAACTAGTGCAGTCTGTGGGTTCTATTTCCACCTCCTGTACGCACTTTAGAAATAAAACCAAAGAAAAGTCCATCCTGGTAACTACATTTAACAGGATGTCATGGCATAGAATTAAAATACGTGTATGGGACAGTCATCATTACCTCATTGTGTTGCACATTATACACAAAATTAGGAAGAAACTAATTTCAGATAAAAATGGCCACATCAATTAAATGTATGGTAATAAATCCATGAAGTTGGAATTTAATGTGTCTTTTGGGACACCTAAAACTTCAGCTGTGCTTCAGTGCAGTGGCTGGTTTCTCACTTCTGGCACACACAGAAATGGCTCCTTGTCTATAATATTGTCAGATAGTCCATAATACACGGGGTGAAAATTGTGGTTGCTGCAAAACCATGGTTCTGAATTCACTGACTTGCTTACATGTAAGAAAATCTCAGCCATGGCATTACACTTATGCAGCTGGTGTCATTAAACAATAACATGATGCTAACTACTAGACTACAAACACCCTCCTTTCAGTGTCAAAAACGTAAAACAGCTAAGGGATATAAACTAGGGCAACCTTTTGCATGTAATTGCTGGCTGCAGAGACTCAAGGTTGTCAAAGTTTCTTACCTTTTATAAGGCCTTTAGTGATAACTTTTGTTTCCTAAAGAGGAAAATAAACCTACCAAAGCTCCTTTGAACATTTCAGCAGCCTTTCATAGTGTTAGCTGTGATAGTAGTAGTGTCACATTCCTAATAAGGATGTATATAAACTGTGTTTTAGGAGTCCCTGCTGCTTTCTTTGTGGAAACTATCTCAGATGCTTTGAGAATATTTGGCAGTAACTTCTTTTTCCACCATGATTTCAGAGAGATCTTCTCTGTTATCTTCTCTTCAGCATATTCCTTTGAAGATCCAGGGAGAAAATGTGGTGCTTGAGCATTCAGTGAAACCTGGTTGGCATCTCCATCTAGCTAAAGTCAGGGCTGTCCTGTGACAGAAAATGTGAGGGGACCATAGTGCCCAAAATTCAGCAAAAATTGCACACAGTGTTGTCCAGGCAAAGGAATAATGAGAATATGGTCAATTGAAAAGAAAGCACAAATTTTTTTCAGGTCTGAATGTCATTGCTTTGCGCAGAGGGACCCCGGCTGCCATCCACGGCTCACAATAGCAAATGTACTCTGTGCAGTGACAAAGGCAAAGGGACCACAAGTGGCTGGAGCAGTGGTAGAAATAACACTGTGCTAATAAAGAGCTCCGTCCAGGCAAATTTAACTCCGTCAGAAATAGCCTGGGTATCTCTCCATGACACATTTGTTTTAGAGTCACAGCATGTTGCAATTATTAGGCTCTGGCAGGCTCCTACGTAGGAACTGTGTCCAAGAGCCTTTATTTGATCTGCTTCAACTGGGAAGAGCGTGGCAGTTTCTTTTGGTTGAGACTTTGCTATAACGATCTGAGCTTTAGTCACTGTGAGACTGGCCCTCTGCAAAGCATTCACTTGGTGTTACAACCAGTGACAACTGAGCTCCAAAAGTGAGTGCAGACTGTGTCTACTCATTAAGTAAAGGGGCATGCGGAGAGCCCATTACTCAGTAATTGGTGCTCATTGCCAGTTAGCATTCAGCAGGACTTCTAGGATTTGTATAGCCCTCACAGCCCAGAACGGCCTGGGATTGTTCTTGCCTTATTTACTTCCACTATAATCAGCTGGTGGCTCTCTGCTTTGCAGAGCTACCAAAACCAGCTTGATCAGACTGAAAGGCACCTGGAAGTACAGGATGTCCCCAGGGAATTTATCCAGAGGAACACGCAGGTCTGAGAGATTTTATGGCTAAGGTTGTGTTTGTGAGCTTGCAGGTTCTTTCCCCTGCCATGGAAGAGGAAAATGATGATTGGGACTTGTGGTAGATGATACAAATGTCCGCCCGATTGTGTAAAACCTTAAATAGGTCTTTAAAGATGACGCCCTCAAGTATCATGTGACTCTTTAGGTGAGACAAACTGCACTTCGGTATGGGGAGACTGGCGAAACAATGTGGGAGGTCTTTAAAGAAAAACCTATATAGACATTTGACAAAAACACGGCTCTGTGGACTACATGCCACTTGCAGCTTTGCCGTGGGGAAACATTTTGTTGTCCATGTCCCAGCCGCATGCTGTTGCTCCCAAGCGGAGGGCTCGGTGAGGTTTCAGACAAGTGTCCACAGCCCCTGGCAAGGCTGGGCTCAAGCAGCCCACTCTGCTCCGCAGAAGCAGGTGGGCTCCGGGTATGCAGGGGGAAGAAAGGGGCTCTTCTCATCTGCCTATTCCCTGCACTATTGTATTTATTTATTTATTTACAGCATGGGTAGCATTAGCCCCAGAGGCTGACAGGGCGGTTGAATGCAGACAAACTGCTCTCCCCAAGCAGGCGGGCTCTGCCAACATCTGTGAAGTGAAAGCCTGTCTGCGCCGCAGGTGAGAAAGCAAATAACGCAGGGTGCGGCCGCGGGAGTAAGGCCCGCCAGCGGGACTGCCGCAGCCACATCCGCTGCCCCCAGCGACGGCGGCCCGAGGCCNGGGCGGGCGGCGGCGGCGCGCGCCTTTCGCCGCAGCGTCCGCCAGGTGGCGCCCTTGATCGCCGAGTGGCGCGAGAGCGGGCGGGCCCGAGAAACGCACCGCGCGCACCCCCCTGCCCGCCCTGCAATCTCGGCAGCATTAGAACGAAAGTGTTTTCAACTTATTATTATGCATGAGTGAAAATTCCATGAATGTGTAACATTTTCGCCTGTATTCCCCTCTTTTATAACATCATTTAAATTCCTCATTAATAATTTAGCAACGTTCTGGATTTAATCACTTTTCTCATCCCTGCGGTCTCTATCCGAGGCAGCGCTCTGCTCCCCACCTGAAGGTGACATGGAGTCAGGGCTGGAGCCAGGGGCACCCGCCCCAGAGCCCTGTCCGGCTGCAGGGTGTTTCCTTCATCAATTGAAAATCCAGTTTACTTGGATTACTAAGGCTCGAGTAGGTCACCATTAGTGAAAATTTAATTTTTTTTAAATCTGAGTTTAATTAGTGAAAATTTAATTTTTTTTTAAATCTGAGTTTAATTATGGTAGTATTTGTTTGATAGCTTGTTACTGTAAATAAAAGAGATAAAAGGAGCCCTTCACTTGAGCAGCTTCAGAGTAGTGAAATATGTAGCTAATTAAAACTATTGGTGTAAGAGGCTAATAAAGTACATGTGCCTACTAGATGTCTTATTCTAATGAATCTCGGCTAACTTACTCTGAGCGATGTATTTTGGTGTTGTTAGTAAGAGCTGAATAATTATGGAATTTATCATGAGATGCTCGTGAAGGACCACGGAGGTCTGGGAGGGTGAGGGGAGGGAAGGATCCCCAGCCATGGTCGGGAGCAGGAGGAGGGGAGCCCAGGCTCCCCCCAAGCACAGGCAGGGGCTGCCTGCGACCCCCAGGGTGGCCATGGAGCCCCCGGGCTAGGCCCCGCGGGCTGCGGCTGTGCGGGCTGAGGCAGCCCGGAGGGGCGGCATGAGGCGGAGGTCTGCGGGCTGGGTGCGGCGGTGACAGCGCTCCCACTGCCCCTGGGCGCTCCTCCCCAGCCCCCTGCCTTCCCCCTTGTTTTCGCCTGGCACGGGTGAGGAGCGGGCCACAGCATGCGCTCCTCAGACTCCCAAACCCAGTGCAGATGGGTTGTCTAAAGCATTTCAGATGGAGTTTTGGTCTTGTGCCAGCAGCTAATCAAAGTCTTAATTCTGAAGAGTAAAAAGGCCGGGCTTTCCAAGCTTCCTCCAGCTGGTTTCTGCCGGGGATGCGGACGGCCGGCACTGCTGAAAGCCCTTGTGCTGTGGGTGCTCTCAGTGCCACGGGTGGGGTGGTGGGGCCGGATGAGCCAGGCTGGGCTGGAGGTCAGTTACCTGGGCCAGCTTTGTACAGGCCTGTGGACGGACACCCTCAAATCCATCCCAGTCTGACCTGTAGTAAAGTCGGGCACATGAAAAAGTACGTGTCCAGAACCCCTGCCGGAGACACGAGCTTTGCCCTTTGGAGAAGTACAGGCTTGTCAGGTGAAAGGATGTGTGCTGAGAGAAGCTCGGCAGTAATAAAGGGGCTGGTTTAGCAGAAAAAGAGCCCTCAGACTAGCACATATTTTTATTACTTTTTTTGCAACAGAGCAGTGAAAACATCCCAAGGCAAAATGTCTATTGTAGGCTTTCGTGTAGTCCCCAATAACAAGTATTTAAACGCTTGCACGTGTGTGTGTCCTGCCGGCGTCCCCCATTTAGCGGCACTGCGGGCGGCCGGTGGGGCTGCTGCACTGGCCTCTCCCATCCTAACCTGGCGCCCAGAAACTCTGCGGGGCCCCAACCACGCCGTGCCTCATCCCACGTGAGGCTGGAGGGCTTTGTGTACAGCCGAGCCATCTGGGCTTCGCTGTCTGTCCCAGAGTCAGATCTGATGAGTTCAAATGACTCTCTGCAAGTGTATGGTAGCTGCAGCTGTTGAAAGCGCTCCGGCAGTTTCTGATCTGCACATGAATTTGGAGGTTTTTTACAAGTGCTGCATCGGCAGTTTTTCTGCAGAATGAAATTTTCACTATTGCTAGTATCAGCTGGAGAGACGGGTGGAACTTGTTATCTTCCTTGCAAAACCTACCTTTTCACAGGGAAGAGATCGTTTTTCATGGTTGTACAATCTGTTAATGGGGTAGATTGAGAATAAGATTGGGAAGAACTAGTCTGTTTCTGTCTTTGTCCCTGACTTACTGTTTGACCTTAGTAAAGTCTCTTAGTCATTCTGGAAACCTGGTTTCTCTATCTGTAAAAAAAAAAGCAATAATAGCTATATCAAAAGAGACAGTCATCAATATCTAGAAGTGTCTGTAAAATTTCAGGTGGAAGTGTTATGTATTATCACAAAAACGGTGTCTGTTGTGCTTTCTCAGACACCTATAAAAATCTGTTTTTTCTTGCTGAGAGAATTTTTTCCATGTTGCTCAGTCAATGATCATTTTAATATATTTTTCTGCCTTTCAGTTACATGTCAAATATTTGTGTCTTTACAATTTCCATGGTCTCATATCTTGTCTCTTTCTGTATAAAATGTATGTTGTCAGCTTAAGGGGAATGCTTTTTCTTTCAGCTTCTTTGTAATTACCAAAAATAGTTTTAACCTGTTAAAATATTTCTGAGTTGTTGGCACGATGTGGTATGGTACTGAAAAACCTCGTTACCTTGTAGCAAACCTTCCTATGCATTGTGTTTACCTTCTGATAACATTTCTAATAAGAAACCAAAAACCAACAGAATGAAGGGGATACTTGCACTGTTGGGGCCAGTGTGACTTTGCATATGAAAATATGCAAAAATAAATTACTCTCTCGCATAGCTAGGAGAGAAAGAAATACAATCAAATTGTTTCTGCTGGCTTTTCTTCAAGGCGGAAAACCTGTGTGTTTTCTAGACAAGTGTTATTTGTACTATGGTCTGGGACCTGGCAGCAGGGATTCCTGTGCCTGTGCAAAGTTATTTTGATTTTAGCATGACTGCACCAGGAGACCCCAGCATAGAGGACTACCCCCTTTTAGAGGGCAGTGAACTTGCGTCCTCAGCAAGGCTTAGATTTGAGGCACTCTGAACTAAAGTTATGGATAGAACCAGAGCAATAAGAGCTAAACTCCATTACTCTAACAAAGACAAAGGCTGCAAGGAAACTTTCCACCAAAAGAAGGATTCCTAGGTGTTGATAGCAGATGGCCCTCCCAACTCATCCCATGGGCTGGGGATGTCCTGACATTCCACTCCCAGTGTAACTTGTTCTCACATCACAGAACTTCTAATTTTTTATTTTTAATAAGTGTGATTTGATGAAATAAGATACACATGCTCTTAAAATTAATTTCAGGCATAAATTACTAATTCTGTTGTTCAGATTCTCAGAGGTGGTTAATATAACTTCATTTTTCCTTTGGCACCTAAGCAAAAATCTGACATAGATTTCATTCTTTTCGTGGTAGAGAGGAGTGTAACCGTAACCAAGGTTGACCAGTACTAGCCCTATCTGAATGTGCCTTACAATCTCTGCTTTTGTACGATGAATTGATGTCCCAGCAGCATTTTGGTTTTCTGTGCTGTACCCATATCCTTTGTGTTTTCTCAGCTTTACCTTGATTTTCTGTGAAGCCAGACACCTGACATTGGTAGTCATGTTTTTAAGATTATCTGCTGAGGAACATCTCCTCTGAGAAGTCTATTTTCACTATTTTGCACGCCTGAAACAACAGCCTGGGACTGGATGAGTTGCTGCCTGGACAAGTGTGTGAAGAGAATTGGTTTAGACTAGTACTGCAGAGGGGAGCTGTTTGTGATTGGACACAGATGCATGGAGGTCTGAGAATGATAAATCCAAGGCTTCATCCCCCTGGGTCAATGGTCTTTGGGACAAGGCAGAGAGGAGACAGGAGTTGAGGAGACACTGCTGTCTTGGAGTCTGTGTTTCAGGTCACAGTCTTGTCAGGTCAACAAAAGTCACACAATGTGAATGGTGCCAAAGCAGACTTGATGGCTATGCATGAATATTTATCCTCTGTCTTTTTATTATAAACTTCATTTTGCATTCTGACAGAGTTGACATTACACACCTTTTTTGAAGACCTACTAGGAAAGAACCCCAAATGTGCTTTGTTTTGTAGTACCCTAGGCAATGAGCTAAAATGTAGGTCTGAGGAAACCTTTGTGTCACCCTCTTCTTGGAGCCTTCTTCCAGATCTTCTGTGTTGTACTGGATCCAGCCCTTTCCAGCTGAGCTGTGGTGACCCTAGATATTGTCCTGAGATGTGTTTTGGGGCTGCTGTATGGGCTGTGATGCTACTTGCAGCAGCTCTTGAGTATCTTCAACTGATTATCTGTTGAAGGTTATGGATGGTGTCTGACCCCTGACTTGTGTCTCATACCCTTGTTTTAGACCCTGGTGCTGGCTGGTGGGCCAGACTGCCTTTCCCCATTCCCTTCATCTTACAGATAGTTCTTTGGCATGCATCCAAACCTAATGCAGTATAGAGGGAAAGGTCTTCAGGTTCCCAGAGTGTGTACATACATGTGGTCAAAACCTTAGCTCATTAAATTAGTATATGCAGTGCAACCCAGCTACTGATTTATGTTTTCATCCACACAAGGTAAATTGGATTGCAACTTCACACTGTTTAAAAAGGAGAGCTGAGATTCTTGCTTACCTTTGAGTTCTAAATTAGCAGGCACATGACTAAGCTTCATGGACCTGAAGAAGCTGGTTCTGAGTTAATATGATGCCTATACTGTTGATTTCACTGGAGCCTTTTGTACCAGAAACCACATGTACACAGCCTCACATTGTGAAGCAAGATTAATTTAGCTGTTGGCAAATTATGTGCTGTGTAAGAATGTTCTATGAATGACTTGGATTGCAAATTATACTGCTTAATTTTTGCAATGCAAAGTACCAGTACCATGAACTACTGGTTTCAGCTGGACTTTACAGAAATGTGAATGACAGGTAGCCAAAAAAACCAGATAAATGGTGGAAAACTAAACAACATAAGGCCTACTGGGTCAGATATTAAGACCCTCAATATAAATGATAATGTAGAAGATAAAGTTAATGGCAAAGGTTTTAGAGCTTCAGACACTCCAAAAATACAGAAGGGGTGGCCTCTCAACAAAATGTGTATTTGTGATTCTCAGATATAATTAGAGGGAGTAACACAGGGGTGACTACTGAGAATATTTCCATGTTTCAGTTTAATATGTTATTTTAATGCTTCTAAAATCTCTCCACTTTTAGAACCAAAATTCTTGTTCTCTCTCTCTTTGAATTGTTGTAGCAATTGCTGAAGTGAAACAAACTTCCTATGATCTACCTGCCTTGGAAAACAGAACCACTCTGGATAATAGAAGTAAATTATTGGTATGGAAGCTCAGTTTTTTGTGTGCTTCCTAACTCTGCCAATTCACTTGATGCAAGTGTTCCTTACTCATATCAGTGAGATGTAGAAAGATGACATTTTCTTGCTCTCTGTATTGCTGATGATAACTTTTTCCTTGAGTTTTATTCAACCTTAAGATTGAATTGGTTCCAGTCTTCATGTTCGTGTGTTCTCCTAGACCAAAAAAACATCTTCACCAATGCCTTTAGACACCCTTTACTAGCTGAAAACCACACCACCTTTTGCTGCTTGCCCTGGTCCCTCCCCATATCTCTGCCATCAGAAGAGGCCAAGCAAGCATTCTCTAATGCACTACAAGTAAAGCCAGCCTGGTTAGCTCATATCCATGTTCACCACCAGGTGAAATGACTCTGGCTGCCTTAACTTAAACAGATTAGGTGATTGTGATCCCTTTTGCCAATGGAGCAGTCTGTTGGGTTCGTGGAAGACAGCAATAAGCACTAGAAACAGTGCTGTCTTCTCCCAGAGGAGCTTTCTTGTAGTCTCAGGTTTTCAAAGCACTCCCATCCTTGAACCCAATCTTGCACCCCTCAAAGTTCATGTTTTTTCTAAGTATGTTGCCTTTATTATTGCTCTAGCTGCCAGAACTAAAGATATATTTTGACATTTTAAATGAGTCTTCTCTGTTCAGCTTGCTCAGCCTGTCTATATTAATTAAACTTGTGTCTTCATATTAGGCTCCTTCAGTTCATCTCTTCCAGTTTCAGCTCTTACTTCCCTTTTGCCTTCATTATACTTTGCCATCCTTGAACTGCACTGAACTCTTCCTCATTTCACATCTTCCCATACAATATTCAGATCTACTATTCCTCTGTCTAATTTTACCATGGCTGATGTGAAAATCATCTTTGCTAGAGAAGCAGCAGTGAAGAGACATACCTTTCTTCTCTTTGCCACATTCGTTCTTGCTCTTACATAAAATTCTAGCTGAAAAAGGGCATTCTCTTCTGTGATCATAACTTCACATTCCTCTTTTTCCTACTACTCTTCCCTTTGGAATACATTTTAACACATCCTCATCCATGGAAACTATACTGTTTATGTTTGCAATTTTTCAATGTGCTTGGAGTTGGTGTTTTTCAGATGAACGGTGTATTAAGATTTAATCTGAACCTAGTCAGATAATATTGACCTGCAATGAAAAAGCTGTATGAATGAGATAGCAGCAGACAGCTAAAAGTGCTGAATGCCAAATGCTGACTGAAAAATGATACCCAGAATTTGGTGGTGGAGAGTAGATGAGACATTTATGAATGGAAAAGCTTTCTGATTGCTTAAATATTGTGATTTTTTTTAAAGTTTCTCTGTTTTTTCCAACATTTACCAAAACTTGCCTGTGCCTGTAGGGTGGTACAGCTGCAAGCTTCCAGGAGCTGCTTATCCCTCTGCAGGCTACCACATCCTGGTATCAACTACGAAGCCTTTCTCTTTTGTCACAGTAGACTTCCCCAAAATTAAAACAAAGAACTGAATCTAAGACTATGTGTTCCTAATGAATCTCTGTGTGCCCATTTCAGCTATATTTCCCACTGTTCTCTGTTACCAGTCATCAGGAAACATGTATTTTGGTTCCAAAATCAGGATCTCCTGAAACAAACCTCAGGTGTTGTAGAATTGCCACAATTTGCAAGCCACATTGTGTTAGGGCCACAAAGAAACAGTTGGCTCTTGCCCAAAGCAGTTTTAATCCAGGTCATGTATATGGAAGATAGGCAAGAGAAGCTGATTCTGCACATATCTGAGTTGCCTGGGTTAAATGTGGTGAATTATTGCAGCAAAAAGATTCTAAACATTCCCCTTCAGTTTTTCACAAATTCCAAATTTGGATGCTGCTCTAAATGAAAATAAACCATTAAAATGCCTTTCTGAATGCATTTGAAATGAAATAAGTTACTGTAATTTCCCTAGGCAAGCCAGCTCTTTGGAGGGGGCAGAAGTTGCAAATGGAAAAACAAACAAACAAATGAGTGAGTAACTGGGATGTGCTGCCAGAGAATCAGAAACAAAACAAGCCTGGTAGAAGGGGGAGGGAAAGGCTCTTGTCTGCCCTGGGACAATTTGTAGAAACCAAAATGTGGGAGAGAGCTGAAATGAACAGGAGAAAAAAAAATTCCCTGCTTTTTAAAAATTCCCTGCTTTTTTTTTTTTTTTTTAATCCAGATAATCAGGTTACCAGGATCCATGATGCTGCTATGAAAGAGGACTGACTTCAAGGCCTTTGAAAAAAGAAAATAGAAATTTCCAATTTTGTTGTTCAGATTTTTCTTTTACTGGGGTTCCTTTAGCCACACAACTAGGAGATGAGTCCCTTGGTTGCAACTTTAAAGGGGAAGACTGAATGATAGTGCCAGATGCCCCAAGTTAACAGTGAGTGAGAAAAGCCTGACTACCAGCTGCCTTTCTTGCCTTCCAGATCTTGGACCAGTGAGAAATCAAGACCTGGTTTAGGTCAGCATGCAGGTACAGAGCACGCGTCACCTGCCATGAGCTGGGGAAGGGAGGAGTGCTGCAGAGCTGCTGATGGTCTGCTTTCTGAAGCATCTTCCTGTTAGGGAGAATCCTCGGTTCTCCATTGAGGGTACTACTGGAGCTGCTCAGAGCTGCTGAGGCAAGCAGAGAAGCTGCAGATGGGGCTGAGAGTACAGCTTGATACTTCTCTGTTCAGCCACCAGTTACAGCGATATCAAATGCTCACTAGAGGTCGGTACCAAGACTGCTAGAATGGCTGAAGGCAAAGCAGGAGGTCTGCTTTTAATGAGAAGGGAGTTTACACACAGTATTTTTCTTATTATAATGGTAAAATGGATATGAAACAGTTACACTCCAGATCCTTACTTTTTTTTTTAGTGCTATTTATTTTTTTCACAACATTGAAAACAAAACAAGCAAAAAGTGTGTGTGGCGGGGGGAGGGGCGGGAAAAGGAAAAAGAAAACTCCCTTCAGACAACAATCACCTTTTCAGTTAAATTCTCATGCTTGGTCTCAGCCCAGAGGGATTTGTCTTGAGTGAAGTTCGAAGAAAATCCTTTCAGCAGTTTCTGAGTTACTTAAATGTAACCATGGAGGTTTGGATTCAGATGCTTTTTTTTACTTATATAACTCAAAAATAGCTTTGCTTTAAAACTTTAAAATTAACCCTCCTTAACTTTTCAACTTGTCACCTATCCTACTGTATGGCTTATAAAATTTTAAAGCTAATAGTATGACAAACTCAAATAATGATACTGCAGATGTTCAAATGAATCTTGGGAGAAATAAATTATAGGAGTTAGAGTGGGTTGTTACTGAAGAAAGAGCGGCTGCATGCCTTAAACCATGTGTTCTTTCTGGTCTGAAAAAGGCCCAATTTTTCTACTATTAAGAAGCATAAGTGTTCTTGGGTGTAGATTTTAATACTCAGTTACACATACAAAATTAAGCATGTAAGTCTTGTTCCATTTTTTCCTCTTGATAGCCCTGATTTAGACTTGTCAAAACAACATTCTCTTAAATTTTCCTGCTCCCTTTTTAACACAATCCAAATCAACAGGACACTTAAATGTCTCCGAAATATTTATGGACTTCAAAGTCACTGAAATGCTGTGTGATTCTCTTACTGTTATTATTTTATTGCCAGGAGACTGAGGCAATGAGAGGTGAAGTGTCTTGGTAAGTAATGGTTTTTCCTTTTTCTTTGTCCAATCCTCCTGTTGCTCTCTGTTTCTTCCTCTTTGTCTTCTTTCCAACATTTCTGCCTCACTTACTAGTCCCCTTCTCACTGTCTCCTATCTATCTTTCAACCATCTTTCTCCATTTATTCTTCTCCAACAACTGCACTGAAGAGAGTCAGTGATAGCAAATATTTTTACTTTGGCAGCAGCTTTTTACTTTTATCTTTTCCCTAAATGTCTGGGATGGGTCCAGGCAGCTCTCCCCACTTTCATCATCTCTCTTCACATCCCTCATGACCCTGAGCTCTAGTCAGCAATCTGATGTCTGCCATGAGAGCACCTCCCCTGATCCAAAGCCACAATCAGACTAAGGTGTTGTAACACCGTGTGTTGCTTTACCTGCTTACCCTGCTTGCTCTGCCGCTTTCTAGGAACTGCACACCTGTGCCAGGTTTTTCTCACAGAATAATAATGACAGCACTGTCGCCTTTTGCATGTCTCTCCTCCTTGCTCCTGTGCCCATCTTCCTCTCCTGAGCTTTGTGGTTCAGTCTCCTGGCTGGTGCAATTTAACCAAGATATGGCAGACTTGTATTTAGGCTCTGCCTGAGGCAATTTGAACTTGAATCTCTTGCCCCCTGAATTTGCACTCGACCCAAGAGATTATCAACTCTTCTGCTAGGAGGGTGACCTGAATCTTTTCTTCGAGTGGGAAAGCTTGAGCTTGACTTTTCAGTCTTGTAGTGGAGACACTCACTTGGGCGAGGAAACCATGTCTGCCAGGGCCTGCCACAGTCAATGCTTAATACCAAGTATGGAGGTATTCCCTGGAAGACAGTAGCAAACCCCAGGTTTCGTGCTCTCACTAGTGCTTTGAGAGCAAGCACACAGAACAATCAATTTAATCCATTTAATTATTCCATACAAGCTGGAACAGCTCCAACGGAACAGACTGGAGAAAGACCCTGTTCAACAAGATCTTTATAGAACTGTGCTGATCTCACTCGGCTGCCATGGGTCAGCTCCCTCATACCCCAGAGCAGCCATGGAGCTGCCTCAGCACCACTGACTTGGTATGGACTGGGTAGTGAGGACATGTGTGGAGACTGGAGGGGAGGGATGTGGGCTCCTGAATGCACTCTGATATCCATGGTGACAGGTTTGTAGTTGTAGCTGAAACAAACACCTGCCAGGGCTGCCTCAGTTACCGTTCTGGACAGGAGTGGCAGCAAATATGCGGTGGAGGGAAAAGAATTCTATTAAAAGACAGGGCAGCATTCTGGAGCACAACAAGGCAAATTGCTTTTAAAGGTGGAAATACAATAAAAATAGACTTAAGAATCTTAAAATACAAAATCAATGCCAAAACAGAGAAAGCCAGAATGACTTCCAGATCTCAGCTACAGGCAGTTGTCCCCCAACATAAGCCAGACACTGTCAGCGTGTGGGAGACATCCAGGAATTTTCTCTCCTATGAAAATATTAGGGACATTATATGTTTTAACTAATGGAAAACTAGAGCTCTAGTGCTCAGTTCCAAAGAACACTAACCATTGGAAGCGATGTGGTACAGGGGGTGTGTGTGTGTGGCTGCTCCTTTTCTCCTCGGCATTCTATAGTTTCCTTCATTCTTCGCTTCTCTCATATTACAGAAAGAAGGTAATTTTTCCTGGCCATTTACTAAAGCTCATTAAAGACTGAAGAGAACAAACAATGCTATTCCTTAGAGACTACCATTCAAAGTCATTCTACAATTCTCTGTTCTAATACTTGAGACAAATTAATTATTCCTTAGTGAAAAGTGTATAATTCCTATTCTTCATTTTTGGGGTGGGGAGTGGGGAATAATAATAGGAAGTTTATATCTGAGTCAAAAGCTGTCTGAGCTGAAGGGAAATGAGAAAAAATGTGTGTTCCAAGAAAAGTAAAAGCAATTATTCTAATAATAATTCTAGGGATATTAATGGCTTTTTAAAGTAGATTGCTTTCAAATAAACACCAAAGTTGAAGGCATAGGAAAGGCTGGCTTATTTATTAATCATTCCAAAAGTGCATTTTTCTAAATGAACAAGTGCATGAGCAACTTCACTGGCACATATTAAATTTAGTTAAACAGCAACTTGTAAATATCTAAAAACTTCTGTAACCAGAGACTAATTTGTTTAACGTGTTGAAAATGTTCTGTGAATGTGAGGAGCTACATATTAAACTTCAAAGCAAAATGCTCCAGAGATTATACCATCTTAAAGACTGCTTATTGGAAAGGCCTTTTATACATTAAACCTAAAGGACTTTTAATTCTCTTCTATTTTGAATACTTGTCAATCTGTGTGACTCATGCTTAAGATTGTAAACTGTCATTTTAAGGTGTGATGTCCAAGTTGAGACCTGGACCATGATTTGCAAGGGGCTGGCTTTCCTCTTTCATCTCTATTAATTAATCCTGTTTCAGTTTGCCCAGCGTACACTTCTGTTGACATCACCTTTTCCATATACTTTAAAGAGTCCCCGGAGAGATCTACCGCAGAACAAAAACTGGACAGAGAATACATTTGGAAACCATTTTATTTCTCAATTACCAACCAAAACGTATGGAAAAGATTTACACTCTATCTGATTTACACAATAATTATACTTTGAAAGCTTAGAAATAAATGGCTTGATCCCTGAAATTATTAGTTACTATACCAAATGTAATTGGTGTAAACTAATGAGTTTACTGGATGGCTGACCCTTAATTACTGGTTATAGTTAAACTCTAGCCAATCAAAATTTCGTTTACTTATAAAAGTACAGTGTAGTATTAACAAGCATTACATTTCCAAGCAAGCAGCTTTATGATTAGTTGTAGCACACAACTCAAGCCTGTTCAGTGCTATCAAAAGCAGCTTTTTAATAACAGTGCACTAAGCAACCATCACTCTCTTACCTCAGATTCTATCAGACAAACAGAAAGAAACCACATAATTAATCATCTCATGCAATAGAAATAAAGCATCTGGGCCAGATCCAGGTGGGATGTACACAGCCGCCTCAGTTCAAAGAGCTGCAAGAGGCTGGGGATCCGCCTTATGATAGGATAACTGACATGGGGAATCCTGGCTCTCTTGGGGGAGCAGTATGGGGTATGGAAATTAAATTCTGATTGATTGTGTGCAGTCCCATGTGATGTGAAGAAACCTATCAACAAAATATGTTTAATAATTCCTTGAATTGAGGAGGAATTGAGGCTGATTCAGTATGTGGTGATAGGACATTTGATTACTGTACTGGCAATCCCAAAAATCCGGAAGTCATGACTCCTCACTATTTATTAGATCAAATGGAGAATAATTTTTAAAATAAAATACTAAATGAGAACAAATTATCTTCATTTGTCCCTGGTTAATCTTTAAGAACTAATGTTTTGCCTAACCAGGAAGCCTCAAAATTCCTACTAAAAAAGTTGAAAGCTGATCTGTATTTAGATCGTGATTGCAGAGTTGGGACTTTAAACAGATACACCAAGTATTTTAATAAAATCATAAGACTTTACAATGCTTACAGTCACATCCTTAAAGGTACTTAGGTAAATTACGCCAGTGATTTAAGGATGTGGCAATTCTCCATCTCCTAGATCATTGCTGTGAATCCTAAACTTCAGATAGGAGACTGATAGCACAAGCACTAGAAGATCAGGTGCTATGGAGATTGAGTTGGAAGAATATGTATTTGCTGGAGCTCTGCACTGTGTGCTCTGCAGAGATCCAACAGACCTCACAGCTGCAAGGGTTAATTCTGTCGCGGTTGTAGGTCTCTCCTATTTCTGTTTTTCTCTATGATGTTCTCTCTGGGGCTTGCCTTTCATACAGGGCTAGGCTCAGCAGAGGAACAACCTTACCTGATAGCCCTTTGGAACAAGTACTGTAACAATCGCCCACTTGCTAGTACAAACATTTTCTTAAAACTCAGAAATTGAACAAGAATTAGTTCTCAGAATATCTGCACATGTGTTAAAGTGAAATTTCTATATTTACTCAACTCCTGTTTGTGAGATGTGTCTGGGGTCAAGAAAAGGTTAAAGTTGTTTACTGCCTTCAAGCTCTGGTCTTAGAAGTTAATTCAGAACTGTGCTTTGAGCAGCTACAGAGAGAGAGTTACAGCTACAGAGAGTAAGTCCTTGCAGCAGTGAATTGCTGGTTTGATGTCAAGGTCCGTGGGCCTTAATCATAAAATTAGTTTGTTTCTTGAGGAAACCCTAGCAGGGACTTTATGGTTATATAAAGTCATTATACTGTTTTACAACACAACTTTAAAGATGCTTCAGAATGATCATAGTTTGTGGGAAGGGATCATGTTTTTTATTATTTGTGGAATATCCTCAAGCTGTCATAGCTACAGCACTGCCACTTGGAATGGCTGCTCCACAGTTCAAAAGAAAAGACAAAGGATTTGTTGAAGCCTAAGTCAGGCAATTAGGGCATATCTGTCCAGAGAAAGCTCATTGAATTGAATGGATCCCACGTACTTCCTGACAACTGACTCCAGTTTTGTAGGAGCAGTATATTTGGGGCAATCAAGGTGTTTTATTACAATTCCACAAGAGCAGATAGAGGGCCTATGAAGCTCTACAAGCTCTGCTTTTCACAGTTCTCTGTTGGAGAATTCAGGGGTGAGCAATTTTGAAAGTCGTGGAAAAGGAAGAAGGCGTATTTTCCCAAACTTCAAGATCCTGTGAATGCAAAGACAAAGGCAACGCTAGATTGCACAAAAACTTTCCTGTCCACCCTCTGCTCAGCAGCGGTGGTAAGAACAATGCTGCCATTTCTGTTTTGCTAACACCTTCTAATGCAGAAAGGAGACAAGGAACCATTGACTTTGGAGGAGGGGAACACACTGTGGACAGGTTCACTCTCCCCAGCCTGCCATCCCTGTGGCATGGAGGAAAGGGGGGACTTCTGGAATGACTGGTGGAACAAGCACCGGAGGGTCCCACTTTCCTCCTTTTCTGTGAACTCTGTATAACTGTTTCTGTGAAAGAAAGTATCAAGCCCCATCTTGTTAATGGAAATACAACATATTTTAAAGCCGTAGTTAATGGATAAACTGTTTTCTGATTGGATGAGCCACACAATAAATCCCTTCCCAAGCCAAGTGCAATGCAGCTTATTCAGTTACAGTGAAATGAGCCACTGTCACTTTGCTGCACTTGCATACATCAGACAAAATGCTTCCATCTTCATCAGTCTCTTAGTGAAATAGAAATAAAACAATTTTAACAGAATGGTGTCACTGGATCTGTGGCACCTGCTTTAAAAATAAATCTCTTAGCTTTGTCTTCACTATTACTTTCAATAAATGTCCTAGCATTGCTACACCATTTATCTAGCAGCAGGAAACCATTATCCTATGACAACAATCTATTCCATTAACATTAGCTCTTAATTGTAAGATTGTTTATAAGACAGCAAAAGCTACTGAATCGTAGTAGAATGATAAAAAGATTTATGGTCATGGAGTATAGTAGTCCCTCCAGTTATGAAAAACAACCTAAGAGTAGAGAGCTATATTTTTATATGAAAAATAATGTAATATTCATACACAATTCAATGTTTTTAAATAATGGATTACATCAGTAAGGTAACTATTAAAGAGTTAATGTTCAAAACTGTTTCTAAGAAACTCTTTCTTTGATAAATGGTGTGGCTGAAAAACTAAATAGAAAGCTTAGAAACTCTCCCTCTTGCTTTTAGCAATGCTGCACCAAGCCAAACAGAGAAATCATAGAAACACATTTGTCTGGCAGAGTGAACAGAAGAAATGTTGCAGAATTGAGATATGAAGAACCTCAATGCAGAATAGAAGGAGAACTGTCATTCTGTTTGTTTGTCATTATTGTTTCATGTCCAGTTAAGTGAACTTAAAGTGACAGTTGTGTCATAACTACTGGCATCTATGTAAATTTCAAATCAAATACGATAGAGGCATTTCTGCCAGACATAAGTCACCAGGCTGCACTTGCTCTTCATTTTTGTAACCCTCCATTTTCTCATGCCATGCTGGTAGCCCTTAAAATAAAATGACAACTTCAACAGGGGATCTCTGTGATGTGTATGTTTCCCTGCTCAGCCTGTACCTTGCTTTCTCTCAGCTTTTTGAAACAACACCCAGTGCCAAATTTCCACCAGAAACAGTCACCACAAAAAACAAGATGGATTAGCAAAAACCGTGCCTTCCCGTGAATGATGTACCATGCAACAAAACCCTATGAAATTCTAGGTTGAGAACATCCCCTGAAGACCTACAGAGAAAACAGCTTGAGCAAACATTCCTCCATTGGTTTACTACAGACCAAGCCAGGTACCACAGAAGTCTTCTCTGTGGATAGGTGCAAAATAGGCAGAAAACATTGGTCACGGACCTTTCTGTACATCACAGCATTGTTCAGAGGTCATGGGAACTCTATAAAGATATCAGACATACTCCTCCATTGCTACATATAAATAATTCATTTCCTGAATACACTCAGACAGATATTCTAATTACATAGGACTTGCTACTGGACACACATCTTTGAAAATAATTTCAATGCAATTATAAAGGTATTTTTTGCGGACAACACCATGAAAAAAATATTAAACACGCTATTTATTCACTCAGGGATAATATACTAATTTTTTTCTGCATATCTAAAGTTACTTGGCTAATTAATTTGATAATACAGGGTCGAGCTAAGTTTTCATTTTTCCTTGCAACACATTCCATAAATGATAGTGTTATAAACATGTACCTCTGCATTACGTAAGTCCATTTTGGTCAGCTGATTGAATCAGATTTTTATTTTTGTAATTCCTTTCCAGTTGATCTTTTTTGTACTGTAAATTTGAAGTAGCTTGGTGGCTACTCTTATCTATAATTTGGGCCTTCCAAACAGCACCAAATTGTGTGGCCCCACCCTCCCATTTGCTAAGGTGGCCAGTGAATACAGGCAATATATTAATGCCAGTTCTATAAAAGTATCTGTGAAGAGAACATCTTTTTACCCCAAAGGATAAGTTCTATATGAGTTTTTATTAGGTATTTGTCAAAGGATTTTTTTCCTTGTTCAAGATGGAGACATATGAATCATAAAAATATTCATATTTGAGACAAAAGATCACTACAGATATGTCATCACAAGAATCAATTGTCAGTATATGTTTAAGAGTAGCAAATTAATATTAATTGATTTGCTTAAAACATGCCTATAGACTGTGGAATTTAAAGCCCTCTTTCAAAATTCACATAGTATTTCCAATTTTAAGATTGTTTTATGTAGTGAACTTGTTATTACATACACATATTGTAGAGGCCTTTCCACAGTTTTAATTTTAAACAAAAATTACATATAATTTCAAATTCTGATATCTTTGCCTGTAGTCACAGAACCCACTTGCAGGACTTGCTGCTATTGATGGCTTGTGGTAATGTATCAATTTCTCCTGACAGAAATGTGCACAGGACAAATTGGTGAACGTAATTTCAGTCATATGACGTTATTACAAATACAGCGTTAGCTCTTCCAAAAGTGGACTTCATTGTTACAAAGATATATCTGTAATTACTGACATTTATACTATTTGGCTCCTGTCCTAAGTTATGGATACAGTGATGATAAAAGGGTCTTGCAAGCCCTTACCTAAGCAAACTGTACTTACTAATTACCTCCCATGGTTCTGGGTTCCTGTAAATAAAGTTACTCATATATTTATAAGCAAGTCAAAATCTATACACATATTTCTAAATGTAACTTATTTTACTCTTTTGGGCAAACAGTACTGTCTACTGCTTAGAAAAGAATGCTAAGAGTGAAGCTATCCAGGATTCTTCCCAGCTTCTGCCAGGATGTGACTCTGCCATATCACTGGATATCCAACTTAAATACTTAATCCAGTCACATTTTTCAATTGATTAAGGCCTGAACCAGAAGATCCTATGTGAGTGAAAGGATGCATTAGTTTAAAGTAAGAAATGGCTGTTGATTTTTCGTCACTGTTTCTGGAGATACTGCAGCCAGAGTGTTTGTTTTAGAAGTTTGTTTGTTCAAAAGGTGTAGCTTGCAAGACATGGATTAGCAAAGTGCCACATGGAAGACCTCAAAGCAGCAGCCTCAATATTTCTCTCTCATAAGAAAAAGAAAAGAGAGTCCCCTAGGTATGCACTATTCAGAGAGAGAACCTAGAGGTCCTGTAGGAATGCAGTATTTAGGGAGAGAACCAAGACTCCTTTCCTGAACTGAGAGATAACTGATGAATTCTGGACTACCTGGTATCTTAGGGGCACATCTAGGTTTAAGAATGATTTGGATCCCAGGCTGTAACATTTTCCAGACATTCAGATTGCAACTACTAAGCCAGCAATTTTATACTTTCCTTTCCCTGACTCCAACAGTATTGCAATATAAGCAGCCAGATTTTCTTCTGCATTGTGATTTTTATCCATTCAGCCAAAATTAACAGTCTTCTAGGATAACGAATGCCAAGTGAATTTAAATCTTGTGGACTCAAATCGACCTAAAGTTGATGGATACATTCATGCCTACTGCTGAAATCTACCAATTACACAGAACTATGTTAACTTACCATAGAAACATCTCATCTAATAGCACAGATGATGTTGAACTAACTAATTACATTATGGCACATAGACAATGAAAAACATAACGAAGATGACAGCACAGCAACAGCAGATGCTGCACAAAAGAAAAATTAGAAAAATATTGCTCTGCAAAATGCTCTCAGTTAAGGTTTCCTCTGTTAAAATTAATCACAAAAATTAGTTATGATCAGATTTCAGAAAAAGATATGAACATTGTAATGCTATTTGGAAGACATCATTAAACCATTTAAAATTCTGCTCCTTGAGAAGCTAATTCCTGTTTTTTGTATCACTCTCATTTTTAAGACTAGTAAACATTTTAGTGCCTATGGCAGAGTTTCTTGGTAGGATATCTTTCCCAATAAGTAGAGGTCCTAATGGCTCTCCCAGAGTCTGAATCTGGTACCTTCCAACCATTACAGGCTTAGATAATTAGAAAATGTAGATTTTATTTTAGCTTGGCATTTGCTATGTTCTTGTGCTCTTAACTGTCAGAGAGCTAAAATATCAGTGATTGTTGATTATCTGTAACATGCCTTGTTGCTTTATATATTTTAAATTGTACCAGATCCTACTTAACAAATCTAAAACTGCTGAGTATGTTTAAATGTAATATGTACATGGAGATTACATCCAGATGATATATTTCATAGACCTATGCTAAAAAAAATTTAACCATAACACTGGTCCTTTCCCCTTTCCCTGTGGAAGCTTTCCATGAGCTCCCAAGTCTGCTTTAAGCAGACTCTGAACGTATCCCAGTCTAAGAAGAAACACAGAAATAGAATTTTCTCCCACGTTTGGTGCCACTCAAAAGTCAGTATTTTATTTCCTTTATATTTAGAAGCAAAATGTATCTTCGCTATCCTACGTTTTCCCAAGTATATTTCTCCCAGGTAGAGGATTTTCCTTTAAATTCTAAATGGTTGCTGGGCACACGGCTCCGCGCCCAGCCCAGGCCGGGGCTGCAGGGCTGCGGGAGACCCACAGGTGGCGATGTGGTTAAAGCACACCTGGGCTGCGACCGCCGGCCGGGCTCACGGCCGGGCGGGCGGGCAGAATTCCTGCGCCGGGGGCTCACTCATTAGGAAGTGCTCCCGGCAGGAGTCCCGTGTACCCGTGCGACGCACCGTGTCTGCGTTAGCCGCCGGCAGGAGCAGGTTTTAAATACTTTGTTGTCTCGGACATCGGGTGGGCGCACGGAGCTCGCAGCTCGGTCACGCTGCCGTCGCCACATACTTGACAGGGCAGCGAACGTGCCCGCGGGCGGCGGGGCCGCCCTGCCCTTCCCGCAGCGCACGTCGAGCGCGGCCGCCGTCCGGCCAGCGCTGCATTGGCTGCTGCTGACGTCAGCAGTCTGGAATCGAGAAACTCCTGTCAGGAAGTTTTTCTGTCCTCTAACAGATCCCGAGAACGTGCCACCGAGGGGGCTCCGCCGCCGCGAGCGGAGCGCGGCCCCGTGCGCGAGGTGACAGGGGCGCGTGTGTCCCCTGTGACAGGCGCGGAGCTGCGCCGGGGACAGTACCCGCAATTAGGAGCACTTTGTTATTCCGGGGGTGTGTTCCAGCGTTTCGCGGCTGTGCTTATCCTGTGTGCTGCACCTAGGCCTCACAGGCGTGCAGTTAATACGTAGTGGGTTTTTCAGTTTTAAGTGTCCCCACCTAAGCATTACTTGTTTCAATTGCCGTCATACCCGGGCTTCTCCCTCAGAAACGCAGCTGCCTGCCCTGCTGACGAGCCCTGCCGCCAACTGCGGCTGCTCAACCCACCGAAACCTCCACTGGGGCGGCCACCGCGGGCCGTGCCCGCCTGACTCCCGCAGCGGAGCTCCCGCGGGGAATGTGTGACAATCGGCGGCTCGACACGGCCCCTCCGCCCGCAGGGCGAGCCGGGCACGGCCCTCGCCGCCTCTCCCCGCCCCGGCGCTGGACCCCAGGACGGGGTACAGACACCGGGGCCGGCTGCGGGCAGCGGGGGGCGCCACGAAGGCGGCGAGCAGTGGCTGCTGCGGCCGCGCCTCTCCCCGGCGCCTCCCCCGGCCCGGCGGGTCCGCGGCGGCGGGGGAAGTGCGCAGCGGCCGAGAAGGGCTCCGAGGGACATCACCGCCCGGGCGTAGCGGGCCTGCCCTCGGGGACAGCCAGGACGACCCCTCGCCGCCAAGTTTCTCAACTAGTGGCCGGGAGCTGGCGGGCGGGGCGAGGCGGGGCGGACTGTGCCCTCACTGCCGCGCGCCTCCCCTCGGCGC
>WEKY01019670.1:37617-46406 GCA_013390045.1 Picathartes gymnocephalus | reverse complement strand
AAATCTGCTTTCTACCCTCATTAACAATTAGCAGGGCACTGGCCAGTTTGTACCCTGTGTTTTACCTTAACAACATTCTATTTGCTCTTTGTATATTTAAGTGTTGTAAGGAAATGTGTTTCAATCAAACTGAACATGAGATAAAGATGTGGCTTTTGTGATATTCTATCACAAACACTTTTATTGTATCTCTGTAAAATACAATGTATGTATGCATGTAAGTGTTTTTGTCCTAATGTTGCTACTTCCCATGGCAAAAAAAAGAAAAAAAAAAAGAAAAAAAATTCAGGCTCATAGCAGCTACTGTGTAGAAATTTTCACCTACTTCTAATTTGCTGAATGAAGAAAAATCTTTTATTTGTGATATTTTCAGAGACATTTGCTCTAGTATGGTGTATTTAAATAATAAAAAGTAAAACAAAACTGAGTATGGGTTTTAGAAGCTTTGGTTTTGTTTTTTTTTTTAATTACATTCAAAACATTCTGCAATTTCATCTTACATAGTAGTTACCTTAATTGTCAATTACCTTTTAAAGTAGGTTTTTGGTTTGGATTTTTTCTTTTGTCTTATGCCAGTAAAGACTGCTTAACTACTTGACTGTGTTACTTTTGGCAAGGATAATGAGTGCTACTTTAAAATTATCTTTTTTTCCATGGCAATTCTTAATTCTGGTAACAGCAAGTATATTATAATTCCCATTGCAGTGAATTACAGCACACACAGAGGTACTGTGGTCTCTTTCCTTCCAGTTCCTTCTGTGTTAAGGATGTGCATGTGTCTTGGAGCATGCAGGCATAAGAGGGTATGAGTATACCATAAGAGGTCAAAAAAATAAAAGCCAACAAAAGGTCTGTACCTCATGCTGAGCACTAGAATTGAGTATGCATGAAAAGGAATACAATAGCTATTCTGATCTGAACAACATAAAGTTGTGTTTGCTGGGGTGAGAGACTTTAACTTTTCAACACTGATAATGTTAAGGCAAGAAAAACCTGTTTCCTGGACTTTTTGAGAACTAGCTGATCTCAAAATATGACCTGTTCTCTGAAAGCAAATAAACAAAAACCACCTCCCCACAAAGGAACAGAGCCACCTCTAAGCTTAGAAAGGGAACAGCTTCATTTTGCATGTTTTTCCCATCAGCTGTTTTGTGGTAGATCTGTGCAGAATACTTTTGAGGAAAAAAAAAAAAATTCTGACTTTTTATGTTTTAGCAGGAATACTAACATGGATCTGTGGCTGTGTACTGTATGCCTTCAGTCGGCAACCTGCAAGCTATGAATCTGCCTTTGCTGAAATTCAAAGCAAATCAATATTAAGAAATACTCTACTTTTATAGGAAACTAATACATTCATAACACATCATTATTTTGTTTAATTCTTTTTTTTAGAAGGTGTTCACTGTGCAGCTGCTTGGTTATGGAGTGAGCTTGACTTATTTTTGTTGTGATGCCCATACACAAAAAGCTGATTTATAGATTTATCTGTCTAAACAACCAACAGCAGATATTTTTGTTTCAGGTTCTACTTCATGACCTCTAGTATACTGGAGGGCTGCTGAATTTTTTCTTCTAACACTTCAGTGCTTGAAAAAGCAGTTTCAGAGAAAAGAAAATGTAGCAACATAGAGTATCAGACAGTAAAGACAAAAGCCTACTTGCATAACATATAAAGCACAACATAAATGACTGGCACTATGTATGACTTTTAATTAAATGCACTTATGGGTATTTTAAATAAGTTTCTAAGCTTTTTGATCTGGCATTAAAGTCTTGAGAGTCCTGAAAATTGTGCTGCTTCAATATCCTTGAAAAGACACTTGAAGTCATATGAATATAGAATTCAAGTATTAGTGAGACTGTAGACATCTTTTTATATTCTTTCAGTATAAGCACTCAAGGTACAGTGTTTAAATCTAACATGTACAGATTTTTGGTTGTCCAATATAACCTAGAAGTGCTAAGAAGATAGCTAATAACTTCCAGTAAGTAATGTAGTATAGCATTTAGTGATGTAGAGGTTGAAGTTCATTAACAGCTTTAAATAAACTATTATATGACTCATTTGTAAAGCACAGCTACCTATTTAATAGCTTACTTTAAAAGCATTTCTTAAGTTGCAGACCTATAAGATTACAAATGTCACTCATGTTAGCATAATCCACATGCAAGTGATGAAGACTTTGCTTTGATGTGCTAAATTGCAGGAGGACTAATGGAGCTATGAATATACAATAGAACATATTTAAGTAGTATTCTTGCTTTAGGTAAAACACTTTCTTGAAACCAGAGGCATTTCACACAATGAAACAGGCTCTAATGGGGACAGTAGATATGGGCAGAAGGCTACTAGAAACACTTAGATTTGTCCTTATGTGGAAAATCACATGTTTTAAGGAGATCTGCAAAGAAAAACACATACTGGTTCACCTTTTATCACATATATTTGCTGCACTGAGGCTGAAATACACCCTCTGCATTTAGTTCTGCTGAAAAGTCAAATAATCATTCAGTAAGAGCTTCCCTTACTTTCAAAAATGAATGTTGTTAAAAAAAGAATCGAAGGAAATATTACTAATCTGAAATCATCCTCATGAACCTGGATCAAATGCTCTGTCTATACTGCATCTAAACATCTCAATCATATAAATTGTCACTCTTATTAATGAAACAATTTTGTAAAAAGATTGCCCTCTGAATGGGTTTAATGTTTTTACCTATCCAGCTGTCTAGTTATGAGATTTACGCATTCTGGCAGGCAGTGGGACATTAAGCCTTTCCAAACCAAATTCTGTTTGCAACAAGATACTGTCTTTTCAGTCCTACGTGATTTATCTTTAAATATTTTAGCAGGTTATGCAGTATCTTATGAAATATAAAATGAGAATGTCTTAACAAAATGAAGCCTATGAAATTAAGTCACATCTTCAGAATATTAACCACACTGAGTTTGTCTCCTTTTTTCCCTGTTAACACTGATAAAATTTGCATCACCTAACATTAGGGTAAGTACTAAAAAAACCCCAAAACTCACATAGTGGCAGAGTATGCCTTGCTATCAAGGCGATGGAGTGACCGCCCCGGAGGTGTTTTAGGAAAAACTGGACATGGCTCTGAGTGCTACAGGCTGGTTGACACGGTGGTGTTCAGTTTGACTTGATGATCTCAGAGGTCTTTTCCAACCTGATTCTGTGATTTCAAAAGATCATTTCAATTGAAGTCTTTTATCAAAGTATTTGCTGGTAGTTGTATGTGAAGTGTGCGGCTTTTTGCAAGTATCTATTCTGAACAGCTCTATCAAAATAAAAAATAAAATCGAGATTAGGAAATTCATGTATATACATTTTTTTGAAGTATTACATTTAATCAGTGTGAAATTGTATTCTGGGTTTGAGGGCACTGCTTGAGACTCCTTTAAATGCAGTACCAGATAACCCTTGTTGCTGCTCATTACTGTTACTACCAGATGTATGCCTATTGTCAGTCCAGCTAAGCCACTGACAAGCTTATTGCAATTAAATAGCAATTTGTTTCTATGAAACTGCAATTAAAGTATTACTGATCAGCCATTTTAGATTGGCAATGCTGTGACTGTATGTTAAACAGGGGAGCCCTTGATTCGTTTCTGGAGTTGGAGAGGCGAGTAACAGTGAGGTGTAACATGCTCACCTCTGTCCCTTGTCAAGCTGGAAGTATGAGTCCTTGGTGAAGTGCTCTGATCTCATCACCAACATGCTGGGAGCAATGACAAGTCAGGGCTCATCTCTGTAGGTTGAACTTGCAGCTTACAGGACCTGGTTATTGCTGTTTCTGTTCCTGTATAAGCAGGGATGTGTACGCTTCCTAGGGGGATGTTTTCAGCTCCAGATTGATTCTGTTGAGAATGGATGGCAAGTTGTGGGCCCCAAGCCAATAACATTCTGCAGGTCCTGACTTGTTAGAGCTGTGTAAACAGGGCTACTATAGCTCCTTAATCAAAACTAATAAAAGACTAGAAGAAAGCAATCAATTACCTTATAAGTTTGGTTTGTTTTGTTGGGGTTTTTTTTTAATAAAAAGCAGAAGTTTATCTGACACACTGATTATTTTCAACTCATACAAGGGATGAGAGTTTAAAGAAATCTGACGGGCTTACCTGTGTGCACCTGGGGTTTGCTGACAACTATTTGCCTGTGATATTCCCGGGAAGCCACAGTGCTCCTGCCTCTAGGCCTTGCAGAACTCACCAGCCACTGCCTGGAGTCCCTGGCCAAGCTTGTACCATTCCTCGTTGACTTGAAATCTGAAATGTAAATTTTTGGTGCAGATTAAAAACTTGTTTGTAAGAACTCAGAGAGGAATTAACTTTGTAGTGGTAATTTTGTTTTTTAATTATCACCATACTTTAACAAAGTCTGAGACATGTTAACTTTAGTTCCTGCATTTTTGTAGAGTGGAGGCTGTAGACATCCTGTTTCCTGCGCCAGAGGGGATGACATCACACCTGTGGCATGCATGAGATAAGCATTGCTTCATTTAGGCACAGGTTCTTGTCTCTGAGAGATGTTCCTTGTGGGGGTGAAGGCATGGGTCCTGCAGTGTAACCCATGGGGTGGGTGATTGCTGCTGGGGAAACTGCTGCAGGTTTGCTGGTCAGGGGGCACATGGATAACAAATGCCACCTGAGCAGCTCTTGGCTCCTGGCAAATGGCAGGTAAAATGCCTGTGCTTAAACGTAAGTGAAAATGGCCCAGCTGACAGTAATTCATTCACCCTGGTAGAGTGGTCTTATGTCTGAGCCCAAGGCCTGAAAAGAGCCCTGTTTACTGGAGACAGATGCTACTGTGTTGAGGAATTTTTTTTTTCCTTCCTCTGTAGATATTTTTTAATGAGTTATGTTGTGTTTCTTTTAATGGTAGTTCTAGCATTAAGCTCACAGAAATGTTTTTGGTGTGCAGGAGTTCAAGGGGGGAGGCAATAGGATGTAAGGGGGTAGTTGGGGGTGGCTCACCAGAGGCTTTTTTTACCCCACTCACCTGTAGCTTTTCCACTGAAGGCCCCTGTAGGAGGGCAATAATGAGGAAGGCTCTGAGGGGGCTCAGATGCCTGAAGAACCAGTCTTGAAAAGGGGCTGGGCTTTCAAATACCAGAGCATGCACCCCAGGAAGGCTGGAAATTTTAATAGGTGCTACTTTCAGCAAGTGTAAGCTGAACGTTCTCTCATATTCATTGTCATAATGGAGGCCTTGTAGAGCATTGTGCTGTTTTTGTTCCCATGTGTAATATCAGTCTTACATTTTTGTTTATCTTTTTAAATCAGTTCTCTGCTACATTATTCACCTGAGCTTACAAATGCTGAAGCTTGAAAGTTGCTTTTTTTTTCTAATTATCAAAATGTTTAAAAATTGTATTGTTTTACTTTTTAGAATTGTTTTTATTTGTTGCTATGTATTTAACTTTTAAAAACCCAAATCAAAACAAAAACCCTCAACAATTTTGTTGAAACAGTCCTAAAAACCTTAATAGGATTAAGACCAAAATTAGGCTTGAGACATGCCTGCCCCAGAAGAATTTTTTTTTGAGAGAGTATAGTGGAGAGAAAATGGACATTTTGAAAAAAGTTATTCTTCGTGGTTGGATGCTGGCCCCAGTGAAGCTGCCCGTGAGGAAGGTGCTGTGCTGCCAAGCACAGTGAGATGGGCAGCATGAAAGGAGCCCCCACAGACAGAGCCTGCCCACTGCCTTACCCAGCAGTGGTGAGGGGTCCCCTCGGGTGCCCATCGTGTCCTTTGCTCCTAGTGGTGGCTGCTGAGCAAGCCAAAGCTCTCCCTGTGCAGTCAGATTCCTCTGCAGCTAAAGTAGATGATGTTTCTTTCTCCCATTGTTGGGATATGCTGTTAATTACATTTTGAAATATCCATATACTTTTCCTCTTAGGGGATCTTACAAGCAAGGCTCTCACTAACAACTTCTGTGGTTCACCATAACCTCTCAGAATAATCATTGCTTCCATTGAACCTATGCCAGTTGTTTCTTTAAACTAAGTTGAGAGAATGGGGCCTATATTAATTCTCGAAAGGCAAGAGGTTGCCCTGTGATTTGGGGAAATCTTGATTGCTTACAATATGAATAAATGAACAAGGCAGATATTAACTTTACACCTGACTTCAATTTCTTTGAGCAGTGAAGAAACGTCCAGTAGGAGGGTAAAAATCCAGCTAAAACTCATAAGACAGCCATTAATAGGGTAACTTTATTGTGCTGTAAAATCTTCAGCTGCTTATAGAAAACAAAGGGGCAAGGAATGTGGTGTTTGTCTTTTACTCTTAGAAAAAAAGTTAAGATCAAACAGCCCCTAAAAGACTGAGCTGATATGCATGCCACTTACATATTTTTGGATATCATCTGATATTTGTTCCACTGATGTATTTGATAGGTAATTATATCAGCCATATCAAAATGCTGATACCAAATAGTGGAAGACTTCAGTGTTTTGCCATAAAGCTTATATCCCTTGTTACTGAACTCTCATCACACTTGAGATCTGCAGCAATCATTTGAAAGCTGTAGTTGGTATTTTTGTGCTTATGCCACATTTAAAAATTATTATTCTTGCTTCATCAGTTAGTCTTTTTAGCTGACTTGAAAAAAAAAGCATATTGCAAATGAGCTACTATTCTTATTTGTTGTTTTAAGAAGGGTAAGCACTGAAGTATTCAAATGGAACAGATTATACCTTTAATTACATCCAAACAGGATGCTGAGCTGATTTTTCTATTTTCCGTTTAATTGCTATAGTTCAAAAAGATATTGCAAATTTGTAGATGAATTATTTAAGCATAGCTTTCTGGCCTCTGTGTTTATGGGAGAGACCAAATGCGGGGGGGCGGGGAGAGAGGGGGAAGAAAGCAGAATTTAAAGGGGAAAATTACCACTTCCTTCTTTAAGAAAAAAGCTTGAATAAAACATCTTTGGGGGAAGATTTTTACCTGGATAGGTATTTTATGCTTCATGGGAGCATCTTGGGATTCCATGGGATTTTGTGTCCCACCAACCACACTGGCTGCCTCAGTCCTGAGGGCCCCCCTGTCTCCTGCCATGGGTACAAAAGTGCTGTTTCTTCTCCAACCTGCTCCTTGGTGACTGTGCTGCTTCACAGATGCAATCCCAACCAGCCAACGTTTGCATGGATGTGCTTGATCTTTGTTCTTCTATGTACAAAACAAGAATAATGAAAGCAAGCACAATTCATCACTTCTTAAAATAAATATATTTCCATTTTGTTTGCATGTGCATGTGTATATATCATTCACCATATATATTTTGTATATGTACAACATTACAGCCAGTGATAAATCCTACTCACTTACTATATGTGTTATTTGCTGCAATATTAAACTCAGTAAGAATTTTATATGTAACTTGTACCAAAACTAAATATATTGTGAAATTGATGCAAGAACATCATTCCCTGCTTCAACGCAGTCAAAGGTGGCAGCTTGTGTGGCAATTCTGTTGTAAACAACTGCAGACTTTCCCAAGAATAAGCCAGTTAATTACATTTTTAATGATATTTTTAGAAAATAGTATTCTCTGGGGGGGGCGGGGGGGGGGGAAGGGAAGGAAAACCCCAACCTATGAACCAAGGAAAAAAGTAAACTTGAAGCTTGTACTGTATAAGAAAATGCTGTTGGTGAAAAACTGGACTCTGCTGGGTGCAGGTCTTTTGCTCCCCCATCTTAATTTTTTTTCTTCTTCTGAACTTTCCTACATAAATTACTTTTTTATAACTCTACTGTGAATTCAAAGAAAGATGACACCGGCACAATCTATTTAAGTTTTTTGGTGGATTATCTTATTTCATTATTTTCAATACTGCTAAGTATGTGCTACCTACTTAGATGATGCGGTGCATAGCAAAGCTCAAAATGTCCTCTAAAAATACACAAAGCTTACGCAAGGCTGTGACACAAGGAGGTTTTAAACATCACCAGTGTTGGCAGCTTTGAAGGACTGATACGATACAGCCTTGCCGACACGTCACAGGTTACAGGGAGAGATTCAGGAAGAAACTGAACTAACCAGACTAAAAGTAGGATACAACTTTTATTGATGAAGTTCAGGGGAAAGAGGCACTGGGGGCAGCTGTATTAATCCCATAATAACTTGAAATATAATCAGTACATTGCTGCAGGGATGGCTAGGAAGGCAGGGAGGTGGAGGTGTCAGGGTTTAAGTTCACAGGCTTTCCCAGTTCATTAAAAAGTGAATCAATCAGAAAAACAGGCTGGCTTTTCAAAGGGTTGGCAGTTGTGAACGGGCTTCGGATGTTGGGAGGAACACAGATGGTGAGCCCGGCCTTGTGCAGGGGCTGCTGGAGCTCCCCAGCCATTCATTTGAGGAGACGGCTGTATTTTACCCTGCTCAAGCCAGTAAAATGTGTTACAATATGCTAGGGGAGATTCTGGCTGGATTCTGAGAACTTAAAAGCTAGGCAGTGTTGGTGCTGTGGGCCATGTTAAGGTGACGCTGATAAATGTTTATAAAGGGAAAAAAGTTTTGGTTTATAATTTCTAGAGTGGTGGTTTAACCAGCAGGCAAATGGGCAGAAGGAGTCTGCCTACAGGACCCCTCTTTGTAGGCAACTGATATAATAATTAGCTCATTACTATTATTTTTTGCCATCCCTGAACTGATCAATGATGTATTTTAAAAAAAAGTGGAATCTGTATGTCAGGATCTGGCATTTCCTACATCCTTTTGATGAAGCTGGTGTATGTACACAGACCAGAGAATATCCTTGGAGAGTG
>WEKY01019670.1:2617-32617 GCA_013390045.1 Picathartes gymnocephalus | reverse complement strand
TGAGCATAAACTTGGTTATTATCCTTGCTCCCAAGGGAAATGAGTGTTCACACAGGAACCGGCCTTTGAGAGGCTGAGTAAACAGAGCTGCTAGGATAGGACCGTCTTTGCTGGGAAAGCAAGGAGAGAAAATTCCTTTCCAGGCTCAATTAGCAAGTATTTTGAGGCTTTCTGCCCATCACTTTTTAAGTAACATACTGTTATGATTCACCAATCATATCAATGTTCTAATGATATTTTAAAGGCATATTTTATTTTTGACATGCTATCCATTTATCCATGTTCTTCTCTAACTAGGGTCACACATCCAGCTTTTTAGCACATGATGCTGCACATGGTGCTAATAATACCAAGGTTCAATCCCCATATGGGCCATTCACTTGAGAGTCAGACTTGGTGATCCCTGTGGGTCCCTTCCAACTCAGAATATTCTGTGATCTGGAAATATGACCATAATTACCCATAGAATACAAAAGATAGGTCTCAAGTGGAAGATCTATCCATTCAAACCTATTCAGATTTGCACTATGCTAGTACTTTTTTTCTGTTGGTTATCTTACTGCTGGAGTCTTAATATTGCTTGAATGCACACTTCTAATGCATTAATTGCTAAGAAGAATGCTGTAAGGGACTCTAGATGCCATCATATCTTTTGAGTAAATCATTAGTGAATACGCTTGGGCACATATTTTCATCTGTATTCTTCAGTAACTGTTCTTGGTAGGGAAAAAAATCCCTAGCATATCTTTAAAAAAAAAATCACTTTGCATTTCAAGCTAGGAAATCTCTCTACCTTCCATCTGACTTATGGATTGTGTAAAGCTACCATAGTGAAAAACAAATCGTTGGATACATATCACATTGAGGGGTTATATCATATATCACTCAGCATGGAGTCTGGTTTGATTTACTTTGCACCCAAGCAAAGGAAACTGTAACAAAAATAGTGCTTTTCCATTCCTTGTATTCCCCGTAATATTCTGCCATCCCTTGGAAGGTAAAGCATGTCATGAAGTCATTGTAGGTCTGTATTCAATAACTGATGGCAGGATAAAGCCTTGCTGTCTAGGTGGATGGTACATGGCAGCACAGATAGAACTAAATGTCTCATTTCTCAGTTCATACCTAATTCAGAGAGGATTGTGGATCTTCCTGTCTTGCAGAAGAGACCAGGGAGCTAAGGAGCAGAGTGGCTTTGTATGCACTAACCCCTGCTCTGGTTTGGAGACACCAAGGATTTACTGTGATTCAGCTGGGACGGCAATAAGAACTGCAGTATTAGACAAATTACTCACTGTTTGACATTTGGAATCTTATGAAATGTTAGAGAATATTTAAAATCATGCAAATTAATATTTTCTTACAGTATATTTGGCTGTGTTCCTGGCCTGTATTATTTTTCTGTGTTGAATACCTCCATCTCCAGCAGATATTCAGTCCTTAAAAGGGGTTGGCTTTTATTTTATTCTATTTATTTTTCTGCCATTTTATATTCTAAAGAGATGTCATGGATCAGGTCAGATATGCTTCATGTTGGGAGGAGAGGGAAGGAAATAGCCTGAAAATTGTTTATGGTTTAACATTGAGCTGATATTTGTGAAGACGAAAACTTACTCCACAGCATTTTTACCTTGTGGTTTGGATTCCACGGGGTAACAATCAGTTTCAAAAATCTCGTCATGACACTGTTTTCAAAGTCAAATAAGGAGTGTCAATGAGAACACACCACCCCCAAGTGGCTCCCCTCCAGCTTCATAAGCCCAATTTATTTTTGACATTGCACCATAAGACTGAAATGATTAATCTATAATAGATAATCTCACAAATCTGCAACAGAAGAACAGAGGATATGATTTGCACAGGATTTGGCACACTAGCAATGGCATGTCACAGCAAAGGGTTTAATGAATAACATACAACAGAAAAACAAACTGGGGAGAGGCTGGGCTATTGCAGAGGGACTTTAACGTGGTGCAAGGGAACCCACCAACCCAACAGCTGCATTGACCACTGACCACTTAACTTACCACTAATATTTGAGCAAATAATTCCCATCAGCTTTCCAGAAAGACTTCTCTAAGCATAGATGTTCCTCACAGCCTGCCTTGAGCTTGCATTTCGTAAGTGCTAAGTACCTCTAAAATAGAATGAGAGGCGTTTACCCTTCCTTTGTGGTTGTCCTGTGGGGTCACAGGATGTGTGTTATGGAACTGCAAAGTGTAGTTATTTGTGAAGAGTGTTGAATTCCTAGGGGAAGCACAAACAATTGGATGGCAATACCATGTACCTTCATTTCTGAGAGTAAGGGATGTTTGTGTGGAACCTGCTGCATAATTTACTGTACTGTGAAACATTTACCATGGATAAATTTCAGCCTATGGAATTCAGTTAAAAAGGGCAAGTATATTGTTTCTGGGACATGGCTACCCCTTGCATCAAAGCCAAAAGCAATCATAAAAAATCAGAATAACATCCAAGTTCACACACACAATTTTCTGGTGACACTGAAAATGTTTTTGCCAGTTAAAAAAAGTTATTGCACTTTACTGTCATTTTAAAAATTGATTAGGAACACTAGAAACTTAAGAAAAAAATCCTCCCTCACCTGCCTGACCTTGGCCAAATGCTGAAGAGCAACCATCCACCTGAGAGCAGGACACTGAAAAATGGAGGGCAGAGTAAACCATGGTTGTGCTGTTACTGCCATTCAATGACACCTTCCTTCTGTAAAATCTCCAGTTCTCGTTTTACAGTATTTCCATATTTACTAAGTAACCTGGGATAAATATGTTGCTCTAACCTTGATTTCTGCTATTTTCAGGGAGGTTTACCTGCCAGTCTAGGCTGTCTTTTCTGGCATCAGAAGTTGAGCAAAGTTCTCTGTGCAGTAACAGGTTTTATTAGTCTGCAATGCCCCTTCCCTTGACCTGTTTGGACTTCTCTTTTGCTAGTGCTTCTGTCAATCCTTGGCTTTCTTAGTGGGGCCAGGAAGGTCTCAGACTCCAGAAACTTCAGCCAGAACCAGAACTATTAACTTATTTGCATGCACCATGAAGCAGCAATCGTCTTTAAATTGTTAGCCAAAGGCAAAAGGGCAGGTCAGTGCTATCTCTCGTGGAAGAACACGAGGATGGTGGCAGCAGGGTAGGTCTGAAAAGGCTGTGTGGCCAGAGAACTGTCCCATGAGCCAGCACTGTTGACAGACAGCTGTGACAGACAACATCAAGACACCTCTATACTATAATCTCCAGCCCATCAAAAGGAGATGTTAACAGTTTCACATAGCTGGGGTTTTGTCCCAGAGGTGAGATCTTTCTTTGGTTCTGTTGGTATGTCTGGGTGATGGCAACTTCTCCCTTTTAGTCTAAAGGCCCAACACATGAAGCTTGCCAGGGTAGTGCTGACACAATCCAGCTTCTGCAGCAATGCACAACATAGCAGCACACAACACAGGAAAGTAAAACTATGTTGGAAAATAGGGATGCTGCTGCCACAAAACCTGGGAGGCTTGAATTTAAATCCTTCTGCTGAGGCCATGCTCCTCCCTATAGGCATCAGAAATTGGGTCTTTCCTTCACACTCACCCATGGTCCAGAAAGGGGTTTCATTTCCCTCTGCTGGGAAGCAAGTTATATATTGGGAATTATGCAGGATTTTTGACCTGAGTGACAGCAAATGCATCATTAACAGCTAAAATTTAGAGAGCAAAACAGTACTTCGAGCTTTTGGGGGATTGATGCAAGTGGTTCAGCTTGAGGCAAATTTCTTTCCAGGCCATTTTTTGAGCAAACTTATTGTCTCCATCTCTACCTCTAGGCACTCCTGACCACAAGCTGAGATCTCACCTACAGACCAGGAATGGGGGGGTGTCCAATGGCAGAGATTGGCATAGAGCTTGAATTTTACACATATGTGAAATATATACAAAATATATCGGGTTTCACATTTCCAGTGGGAAGTGTCAAGGGCCTTAGCAGACACAGAGGGCTGAGAGCATCTGCATTGAAGCAGGCATCAGGGCAGGTCTAGGTCAAGGGTCTGGCTCAGAAAGTAGAGAGCAGTGAGGTTTCGCTCTTGGCTGTCAAAGATCTGAAATCACTCCCTGCCCCATGCCTTACTTCCCATCCATGGCATTCCAAACCTGTTGTACTTCTGACATGCTAAAACTCCTCTCATGCTTTGGGGTTATATAAATGCCATGAAAGCCCACAGAAATGGACATGGAAAACCAGCATGCAGATCCTGGTCCCAGTCAACCTGAGAGCCTGTGTCCTACTCTACCACTGCTTCTCCAAGCTCAGGAGTGCAGGTGAGTGACAATGTGTCACCCTCTGCAGCTGATGGCCCTGGCCCTGAGTCCACAGAGTTCAGGGGTCTTGGCATTATGGTGTAAAATGTAAACAAGCGGTCTTTTTTGTTGTTGTTTTTTGTTTTCATGAAAGCCAGCAATCACAGAGCTAAAGCAGTTGGATGAACCATAACTTCCCACAATGAACTCATTTTGTCTGTGTTTTCCTAAAGCTAACAACCATAGATACTGAGATGGCTGCACTTTGGACCAAACAAATGCTGTAAAAGGATGTAGCTGTAACAAACCTGTCAAAGCTCATAAACAAACAGTCATCCATTTAATCACTAATTATTAATCCAATTCTGATCTTCAGTTACTCAAAATGAACTGTTTAAAAAAAGTGATACTTGTTAGTCTAAAGCAATTTAAAAACACGTGTCCAAAAGTAATGCATTGGTGGAACTATCCATCTGTTATTACAAAGAAAATTAGGACAGGAAAAATAAATCTTATCCCAAGAAATCAGCCATATGAGAGAAGATTCCTTTTGAAACTGCCCCCACCTGAAATCCTAACCTGAGTGCTGAAGGAGGCAGACAAGCGTTAATGAGCAGGACCACAGCCTGCACCATATTCCTGCTCCTCTAAAGCAGCAGAATTACAAAATGGATGGGCATGACAGAAATTACAGATTTGTTACAGATATCTCCTGCTTAGCACCTAAAAATTTAGTTTAAGGAGCCTCTCAATCTGTGTATGGAAATGAGTCAACAGCAAAAACACTTCTGACCTCCTTGAAGATTTTTAGCATCATCTCAACTCTTCTTAAAACCTTTCCAAGCTAATAATATTGTATTCTTGGATTTCAGTTGGTTTTTTTTTTCATCAAAACTGTATATATTCCAAATTTGTCAAATGACTGGACAAAGCAGTGTTAAAAATTCAACTGCACTAATTACTAGCTGAGCAGCATAAAAACCTCTGAATAAATGTCAGTCTAGGAGATAAGCTCTTATCTTAATCTAATGACTCCACAGACTTAATTTGTCAGGCCAGCCTAGTTGATGAAAAACAGGTTTCTATTCTCCAGTGTTAGCAGCTGCATCTTTCCAAATCTTTGAAGCTGGATAGTAATACCATCAGTGTCATCCTGCAAAAATCTTGTGACCAAGCCAATTCCACTGGTATTGTCCTATTACCCTAATTAAAGCTGTTTTACCCCCATTGGTATGCAATAGGTGAAAATGAAGGCAATTTATTTTTAGATTTGTTATATTCTGGGATAATAATTCTTGCTTCCCACTGCCCACAACGATGTGTTAATATTTGCAGTTCTCTCTCAGTATCAGAAAGCCAAGCTTTTTAGCAGGGCTCCACAGACAGCACAGTGCTATCCCAGGACAATTCCTGCAGTGCAGACAAGGCACACAAGTATATGTGTGTGGTTTATTTGTGTAGAGAAGGGTAATTCTGAGCTCAGGCAATGAATTTGATCTGAAGAGATGATTTTAGGTTTTTGAAGTTCTTCCCTAAAGGAGCATTTGACATATTTAGAACTAACTGCACCAAATGTTCATAGTATTTGGACAAAATGGATTAACAAATAGAAAAAAAGAAATTGGCTGCAGCCAGTGTTTCCAGTCCCCCAGTCTTCAGCTGACTCTTCTGATGGGAACCTGGTAGGTCTTTTGTGCACAGTGCCCCATTTTAAAGGATACCATTTAAACATGGTACTCTTTATCCCAACTCCAAAACTTAGAGGGATATGCTTGGGTTTGAGGAGTTGGGAGATGAACTTTATTCTGATGATACTCAGAAAGATGACAAAGTAACTAAAACCTGATGAAAATCATCAGGTGCAATCTACTGAGGCAAATCCAAGAGGCCAGTCCTGCTCTGGACCCTGTTTGCAGTGACATTATTAACTTTATCAACACTAGATATATATAGAGATATTTAACTGCTGCGTTGTATCTGGTCTTATAGCAGTGCAACTCCACTGACTTCAGCAGCATTTCACATCATACAACCAGGAAAAGGGAGTGGAGAGTTAGCCACCTTTCTCTAGTATTACAAAATGCCTGATGCCCAGAGCTGATGGGTCTGAAGCCCACGTTACCCCCTGGACTGGCAGGAGTGCAGGGTCAGAGGCAGCCCAGTGTGGGTGCAGCACAGGTCATTTTGGGATTTGTTTTGGAATGCTTTGAAAGCATTTCACTGTTTGGCTAGGAACACCCTCTTGGATAACATAGATTTAATCAATTAGATAACAAATGTCCATCCTCTTGGATTAAGAACACTTCCTACTCTCAAATTTAGTCTAAGTAGGACTGCAAGGGGACCACACAGGTGGCACATCTACAAAAGTATTCAGGAGTTGGTCCATGTACATTTCAATTTCAAAGGCTCATGTGTGAACATGGACAGCCTGGCCATCTGAGTCGTCCTGGCTGTGATGTGAGTTGGGTGCCAGTTCAGCAGCCACCAAAGCCTGTGAGCCCATGCATGCAGGTCATGTTGTCTAGATGGGCTTCTTCACCTGCAGCAGAGCAGATCCTCAGCAGGGGGACATAGAGGCTGAGAAGAAAGGTGGAAAGCTTCACAAGCTGCAAAAACCTTTAAATCAGAAACTGTAATTACCCCAGCTAATTGGATTCTGCATCTGATGTATTCAATGGCATCTTCTAACATCCTGGCTACCACATCATGGCTTATGGCATCTTCCTGTTAGTTGAGAGCCATATTACATCTTTCTTCCTGTTTTACCCACAGCCATGCAAAGGAGCAGAGTTTGCACAGTAATGCCAGGTGAAGTGTTCATGGTCTCTAATGTGACCATGTGACCCAGGGCTGCTGGATAAATTAGAGGCAGATTTCCACAGATATATGAGCACCCGTGGATACAGAGCAGTACCTACTTCAGATTCTTAAGGCTCCCAGGCTCCATGTTGTCACTGGGAATTGAGAGCACATGGGATTTTGAAAATCCCAGAGCCTGAAACATATTTAAGCACTGTTGCCTATTGCTTCCTTGATCAAGACAACTGAACTCTCTCAAAGCACTGGGCTGCAGTCAGTATCTATCTGACCTTCTGAACACTAATAAACATTTGGTGCATGGTCTGCAAGCTTGAGGCCTCATCTGACCAAAGCTGAATTTATATCCATTGATTTCATCATGGAAGTGATGGTTCACTCCTGAACATGCCAAATTCACTTATGTTAGGGCTGTGGCCTGAAACAGCATCTTTTTAGTAAGAATTAATGGCTCCTCATTTCTCCTGTTCTGAGTCACAGTTTAAATCTACAGGCCATTCTCAACACAACTGAAACAGAAAAAGAACACATTGAAGTAAAATTTGCAAAGTGACATTTGAACCCCTACTCTCTGATGAAATCCCACCTATTGATCCAGTCAAATGACTGCAGCCTCCTCAGGTCCATCCTGCAAAGCCTCCTTGACTGGCTTATTACCACCATTCTTCTGATGCACTGTGACCGTCTTCCAATAGAGGACAGGTGCCAGCTAATCAAATTGAAAAAATTAAAACTCCCATAGATTAAATCCTAGTCCTGGTGAAAGATATGGCAAAATTCCCACGGAAACCAGTGGCTACTTGTATCTTAAGACATTATCTCAAGCCTGAATTGTCATTAGAATACTGACTCCCTGATTTATGCAAGGAGTTTAACTTGGAATTAAATTTATTGTCCTTTCCTCGGTAGCTGAAGCAGTGAAGGGGCTGGCTCACATAGGAGCCATTCCCTAGGGGAGGTGTAGTGGGATCCAGCTGGCTTGGGTCAGGCTGCCCACGCTTCAGGAGACCTGGTGGTTTCATGACTTCCTTTGCTCCCTCTATACTCTCCAATACTTTCTCCAGTCATCCCACTACAAAAAAACTTTACCTGCTCTGGCTTGCAAAGGAGCACTGCTATTTTTGGACTGCAGCCTGTAAGAACAACTTCAGGTGCTAAGGAAAAATTAATCATTCTGAAAGAACAAAACTGGGTCCTTTATGGAAAAATATTGTGACTCCCAATCAGAGGGCTGTGGATCCAGATCAATTTTCCCAGCAAAGAGGAATAATTCTATACTAAACGTAAAAAGGGGTCTGTCGTGGTGAGATACAAAAATGTAGGGGTAGCTGCCAGGTTTGAGATTGGTCTTGATGAAGTATTAGTGCTGACAAGCTAATAATGAGCCGAGGCCCACAGTGAGGCTGCAACAAGCTGGGATCACTTGGCTTGACTAAATGAAGTCCAAGTGCTGGCACCACTGCTGAAGGCAGGACAAGTGGAGTCAAAAGGAGCAGGATTTCTTTCTTGATTTGCAATAAGAGTATCACAGTCCACACACCTTGTGTGCAAGTGCAGAGCAGTGTGTGCCATGTTAATACCTTTGATGCAGCATTCCCAAAAGGAAGTGTTTGAGCACAACAGGCTTAATTCAATGCGTCAGATAAGAGAAAATCATGTTGGCTTATATTTATGACTTATCACTTCTATCTTAGCACTACAGATGTTTGGAGAGCAAACCAACTCTTCAGTTTGTGTTTTGCTTTGCTTTTATTTTTTTTAATCCATCTAAGCCTTGCCAGGCAAATCCATAACACTTATATACCATTGTCATATCTGCTGCAGAATAGGTGGGAAGACACATCTGAAACGCACTGAGGGGGTATTTTTGATAAGTCACAGGTTATATGCTTTAAGGGAAGGGTAGAGAATTGAAGATAGGCAAGAAGTGAAGATATGCTCTTGATGGGTACTTGATGCACATGTTATTGTATAGGTCAAGGAGAGCCATACCCAAGGGAGCTCTACTGACGCCTTGTATTTCTTGTGGCCCTTGGGCATAGTCAGCATTCTTGAGCTGAGATTGGAAAAAGGATGACCCTCAAGCAACTAACAGAGCCATAGAAAAACAAAAGAACTTCTAATGATTAAAGAAAAGCCAGAATTCAAGCTGTTTGTACCAAGGTAAAAGAGCCCAGATCATCTTGAGAATTTGGGTGATTAAGTGTCTTTGTTTAGGATCCTGCCCCAAATGTCTTGGACGACCTGGGCCAGTATGGGTGGAGAGTTGTCTCATACCTAGAGGTTGGTTAGCAAGTCTCCACAAACACTAAAACAAAGAGAACAAGCTTGACAATTCTACCACCTGATCATAAGTGTTTTTTGAGATCGTTACATGCATGGGGCCAAAGCAGGTAGAAAACTGGGTTAATCTCAGTTGTTCCAAAACATGCTACACTGCCATTCAGAATGGCTGGCGAAATATTTGGATGAGGCTCTTGCTTTTATAGCAGTGCTGTGCTATACAGAGAATGAACAGGTTTGTATAGATTGGCTTCCCTCAAGTGGGATTCTCTCTCCTCTTTCACAGAGGTCACTGGTGTGACCACACTTTGAGTCATGTGTACAGTTTTGGGCACCACAATATAAAAGGATATAAGACTATTAGAGATCATCCAAAGGAGACCTATGAAGATGGTGAAGTGTCTGGAGGGGAAGTCAAATGAAGAGCAGCTGAGGTCAGCCTGGGCAAGAGGAGACTGAGGGAAGACCTCATTGCAGTTACAACTTCCTTGTGAGGGAAAGAGGAGGGGCAGGCACTGATCTCTGCTCTGTGGTGACAGTGACAGCACCCGAGGTAATGGCCTCAAGTCATTTCATGAGAGTAGAAGTCTCTTCACCCAGAGGTGGCTGGGCACTGGAACAGCTCCCCAGGGCAGTGGTCACAGCACCAGCCTGATAGAGTTCAAGAAGCGTTTGGACAACACTCTCAAGCACATGGTGTGACCCTTGGGGTGTCCTGTGCAGAGTCAGGAGTTGGACTTGATGATCCTTTCAACCCAGCACATTCTGTGATTCTGTGATTTTGGCCTTGATAAGTCTCACTGAAGATTTTCCACTTCTGTTTCAAAGGGAACCTCCAGCCACTCCCAAGTGCCAGTCACTATTTCTGCTGTTAAGGGCACAAACAGTTTCCCTACACTCTTTGGGAGAAGAGGCAGATAATAAAGGGAGCAGTAGAGCTACACTGATTTTTGGGACTGACAGTAGAGGTACCCAGTTAACAGACTGAGCGAGGGGACTCAGATCTGCTTGCAGAATCCTATGTGAATTGCAGTATTTTTCTGATCAAAGTGATTGTGAGAAATTCTGATTTTCAATCCTTTTCTTTTTTACATATGGGAAGGAGGATGCCTTTGTGCAATGACTGTTTAAAAATACTTCAAAAGAACTTGAATCAGTCCATGGCTGCACTATATACAAATTAAAATAATTGATTTTTTGGCAGCCTTTTAAGAGATCTATAAATTAAAGGAATTTCTGATACATTTGGGGGGACTTTATTTCATGCTGGCTTTCAGAGTGCCCTCCCTCCCAGAGCTGAAAGTCAGCCACAAAACCAGACAAAGCTTCTCATTAACTCTGCCCTCCTGATGCAGGAGTCAGGGGATCTCCTTCAGGAGTGACCACAGTTGGGTATGGTGGGTTCTGGACTCCTGCCAGCTCTGCACCCTTCCCTTTCATTTCTGCTTTGAGAACTTTACATCAAGAAATAGAAACTGCCCCAAACCCACCCCTCTGGGGAGTTAGTTTCTCTCCTTTTTTCCATTAGTAGAAACTGATTCCCTCACCCAGTTTGTGTTGTACCTGAGCTGTCCCCATTCTGTGCTCTGATAGCAATGGGTTCAGTTTTATCTGTGATGACCTAAAAATAGCACTCAATTAACATTGCATTTCAAGAATTGGAAAATTTCCCAGAAGTCCATTCTTTTTTTCTTTTTCTGTTTCATTACATTTTACAGTAATAATACACAAGCCTGTAGAAAACATGACGGGTAATGAAAAAATGTAATTAATATAAGCAGTGTAAAGCATTTTTTTTCCCTCTGTTGTCCTTGCAGAAAATTACTGCTTTAAACTGAGCAGGATGTGAAAATGCATAAAGCAAACAGTAATATGCTGTGGTTTGTAAATATCTTATGCAAAACAGTTAAGTCAACTGCTGTTTATTTTTCTTACTTTGTGTCACAAGCTCTTACTTTCTTTTGTTCATTACTTTTTCCATTCGTTCTCTTTTGGGGGCTTGCTCTCTTTCATCTTAAGAAAGTCACTGACTTAACTATATTTTTTTTCTGCTACAGCTAATCCTTCTCACCATCTCCTCCTGTTTGCTGGCTCTGAAATGCAACATGCTCTGCGAAAGTGTAGTGAGCCAGATCCTCACTATCCTGAGGATCTGCTCTCGTGGTTTTGGGCTTTAAAAAAGAAAAAAGAAAAAAAAAGAGAAAAAAAGCACTCTTATCCTACAAACAAACAACTAATTATCCCAAATCCTGCAACAGCTTTATGACTAACTAGCATTCCTGACTGTTACTGTAGGATTCTGCACAGTTTTAACAAGGCTGCCTGGTCACAGTTCAGGAACGGGCTGTGAGCAATACACACACAACATTAACTAGTATGGCACAGTATATGCCATCTCTCCTTGGAATATTTCTCCCTGGCTATCTGTAGAACTTGTAATACCCAGCAATATCTGAAGGTCACAGCAGAGTTTCTGAGCTGAAATACAAAACAGCATTCCAAACACATCTTCTGTGCCCAGACAAGAAACTGCTTATGGTTTATTTTCCCTCCCCCCTCTGCACAGCTGACATCCAGCATTAGTTATTGTTTATTTTTGTCTTGTTCCTGGTTCTAAAGGTTTCCCTTATGGCCCTGGTTTATGTGAACTTTCAGATATCACTCGGGGCTTTTCTGCCTCGTCCCCTCTGATGTAGCTGGTTCCCTTGTGAAGGTAGGCTTCCCCAGTTGAAGATCTGTTCCTCTCTCCTGTGGCATTCTGTGCAGCCATTTGGAGTCCCAGATGTAGGAAATGAAATAATCCACGCTCATACAGTCATGAAAGTGCCCATCTGGCACACAGGAACATCACGCATTGGAAGCACACAAGCGTGAGCTCACTTTTGTTATGGCATTTCATAAACAGAGATGCAGTGAGCCAGCAAGTCAGGTCCTTTGGATAACAACAATCATCTCCATCACACGTTGTGTTTAAAAAATAGGGAGAGAAAAAATCAAGACAAACTGGAAAAATTTGCTCTGAGGAGAAATTTCTACTTATAAACATATTTTTCCTAGTGGCCTGCTGTACTTACACCTCTCTGGCTCTCTCCACTCTCTATGTAGATTTAAGACAATGGTGACAGTTGAAATGTAGCCAGTTAACTCTTAGTTAGGTCTGAAATCACCTCTTCCTCACTGTTCAGCTAGAGGAAGAAAATATTAGATCATAGTTACAAAAGTGAGTCCTATAAAAACAAATTGCATGTTACTGCTCTCTTATCACTACATAAAATTCACAGAAACAGTCTAATAAATGACCTCACCACTCAATTTTGAAGTATACAAATTAAAGACAGCAACAGATAAGCCAAGAGAGATTAATGTACAGTGTGTGTGCCTGTATGTGTGTGTTTGCATGCCTCTATGAGGATATACCCATATGCTGTTGACATTCAACCTCTGGAATTATAATTAGGGGAAAAGGCAGATGTGTAAATTCATCTTGCTGGGCAGCATATATATGTTGCACTAGTCCCTGATTAATTCAGTACTTGAACACTTGAATACGTTTACTCTAAGACAAAAGGTTTCTGTTTGGATATGTTGGCTAATAAAGGGGTAGAATATGATGAAACAATGAACAGTCGAAAATGATGGACTAAGTTCAATACCAGTAAGTAAAACCCAAGATTATTTATACTATTTTAGCTTTGCAAAGTAATTGAAAAAAGACATCCTAGGCATTTTGTTGGATGTCACTGCATACTGTAAAGAAATCTTGAGATGTAATAAACTTCTTAAAACCCCCAACATTAGTTCTGCTGACAGTGCTGGATCTTCAGAGGGATTGCTGCTCAAAGGGATGAGATTTTTAAGGTCAGGAAAGAGCAGAAAGAAGTGTGAGGTCTCCTAAACCATTGCTGGAAAACAATGTCCATTCCTAAGTGGGAGCGTGGGCCTGCCAGGGGCAGAGGCCTGCCACTCCATGGTTTATGAATATTATAAATTATGGATAATAGTAAAAGAAAACAGTATCTGAATTTTACATGATCCAGTTTTGTATTGTATTTGGCAAACAATATCTGTCCGGTATATTTTAAATACTAAGTGCTAAGTTAGGAAAACAATGAGATGTTTGTAAATATGATAGACCATTACAATATACTGCTTCTCATTTGAAAAGTCATTTGTGCAAGAAATTATTATTGACCCATAATATGTAAATGATTGAAATACAGAAATTAATATTTGGGTCAACTCATGTATTTTTCAACCATGAAATGAAAAGCTCAGTATTCACATTCCAATTCATACATGAAAGCATTACAGCACTATTACCTGGATATTATATTAATTTATTTTTGTCTTAGTTAATGACATACAGAGTTATATCCTTAATTTCAAATGAGGAGAAGGCATTGTATGCCACAGTAATGTTTCAACCCAGGATGTCCTCTATTCTGGACTCTTTACTGGCGACAATAAGCCAAATTCAGAGCTGATATGGAACCAAATAAACAGCAATGCTAGCATGAAGGAGGTTTTGGCCCTGATATACCTTAAAGGTTGCAGAGGGAGGACTGGCTCCTGCATTGCAGCTTCTCTGTTCTGCCTGGGCTTGATTCTCATCTCCTTCACTTGAGTTTTACCCAGTGTGATGCTCCTTATTTACTGCAATTAATTCAGAAATATAAACAGCACAGGATCAGTGCATTTAGTGCTGTGAGGTAGTCCTTAGTCTAAGGGTTCTGTTGCTGCTCCCTCCTCCTTTTCCCCGAGCCACGGGGAGTCTGTGGCAGTGTGGGGTTTCTAACTGCACTGTGGGAGTGCTCGTTCTTCCTGAGAGAGCTGCAACAGGCCCCTCAGCCCAAGGTGACTTTCATTCCAGTGAATTCAGTGCTCATGAAATGTGCCAGGTTGTGACTCCAGAGACTCAGGTGCTCTTTGTCTCCCCAGAAGGAGTGTCCAAGACCTAGGGCAGCAGCCCAACCTTAGTCCGTGCAATGCTCTGTCCCTGGGGTGGCGAGAAGGGAGCCTTGAGTCTGTGATACTTCCTCAGCCACTCAGAGCAAAGGTGCCTCAATAAGGGCCAACCCACGCAAGCTAGAGCTACAATATATTTGGCTCTTGGACTATTATCCATTACATTTCAAATGCATTGGCTACCAAGCTTAGCTGAATTGAGTCTGACTTAAGGTCAACCATCCAAATAATTCATTAGTATCCTATAAACTCTGTGCTCCATCTTCATGGCTTTTTATGCAAAAGTAAACAATGCCTCATTCTTTGTGTCACCAGGTATTGTATCACTTGATGGGTCTATCTTCTTAAAGAGATGCATAATTTAAATTCAAATAAATGTATGAGTGAAATCCATATAGAATGATATTCATGACAGACAAAATGAATGAAGAAGAGATGGGCAAAACAATTTAGATAATACCCAAAAGCAAAGCATCACAGCTAAATTAGGATTAACCCATGAAGCATGATGTGTTTCATTGAATGACTTTGGTATAGTCTAAAATGACAATGACTCGAATTAAGAAGGGCAGTATTGCATCAAATTGCTCCAGTGTTCAAACATGTTACACACATACTGAATGATGTCTATGGGAAAGAACCTGACTTTTTTTTTTAGTTAAAATTATATATAATTATATTTGCACATATTTTACAGACAAAACATTTTAAAAATTTATTTTGCATAAAACTATTTTATATTTCAGATAGAAATGATTTTAAGCTGCTTTAAAAGGCAATAGACCCAGTTCTACCTGGCCTGCAAGATAAGGTAAAGAAAGTCATAGTATGAGGGCATGTTTGGGTGGTTAAGAACAAATGTGGTACACCAGCACCACATAAAATCATGGTGAAGGTGAAGCAGAGGTAGTAGTGGTGTTCAGTGATGTAGCCACTGCCCTCATGGTGTGATATAGAAACTGCCCACACTGGCCAGCTGTATGGGAGGGGTGACATCCTCCTGGTCCTGCCCAATTAATCATCCTCTGGTTTTCTTAGTCTCTGGTGCAAAAGGCAGACCCAGATGACTAATTCTGGCAATGGAGGCCCTGCTTGTCAACAAGACCTCCCTTTGATAGAAGCGTGATTTGGTTTTAATTTTCTTTCAGCCCATTCATTTATTTGAAGCTAATGGCTGACATGAATCATAGTGTTAGAAAGGAGAAGCACGATTTGTACTAGCAGCCTAAAAGAGATGACATGTCCACCAGGGATGGCAGGGGCAGAGGGTGCAGTTTCTTGATGCTTTGGACACGAGACAAGAGGATTGGCAGAGCGACTCCTCCAAACACAGTGTCCTGCCCTGCTCATAGGGAGGGCAGCATCAGCTGAGAGCACAGCCAAGGTGTAAGAGGAAAGTGGTGCTATTTTGCAACGGATTCTGTGGGAGTCTCAAACTGACAAGGTGATGATCACTGTGGCCCCAACCAAGTGCAGGCTTTGTTTAACTTTACTAGCATGAGTAAACTAATTGGCGTCACTGGGCTTGTATGCTTAGAAGTTCTGGCTGTGTTAAAATACTTGGTGCGCCAGGGGATAACGGGTGTTTAGCACCTTGCTGGGCACAGTCCTGGCACAAGCCTCGCCCTGACCTTCTGCAAAGTGGGTGTGCTCAGCCCGTGGTTGCACCTCCCCACGGTGTCCACAGCCCACAAAAGCTGGGCAATGTCTAAATCACAAAACATGTTGCATCAAGGCAGGCAAAACTAACAACAAAATTAGCAGGAGCCAGTCCAGCTGACTCTGTAAGAAGCTTCGGAGTTTCAAAATTAATCTTGAATTTACCTCTAACCTTGAAAACAAAACTAATTGCAGAATGTAAGACTCCCTGAACATGTTAGGAAACTCGATAGGAATACCTAGGAAAAGACACATACACTTTAGATAAACCCCCATTTTAATTGTATCAATTCTGCCAATTAATGATAATGGAAGAGCAGCCCAATTAGCTAAATAGCTAATAGTTTTATCAAGCAGAGGCTGGCAATTTAAGGCAAACAAATTCATTCTAATTTTATCCCCTTGCACACCAAGATGTTTAAAGGATAATGGGGGATCCAATAAAGGATATTGCTCAAATAGAGCTACATTTAAATCACCTAATGGCTTTAAGAGTTTTACCCCAATTAACAAAGAAGAAACATGAACATCATTCAGTGACTTCCAGCATAATCTTCATTAAAGAAGATCTTCTTTAACAAAATAGCATATCTTCCAACTAAGGGCAAAATGGAAAATATCACTGACTTTTCCCTTAAAAATAGTGACTTCTCCCAAAACAAAGGCTCCTATGTAACTGCAAAAGTATCAGAGAAAAAAGGCTCTCATATCTAAGCCTCAGTATATAAATCATCTTCAAACTGTGGTCATTAGTTTTAACATAACAGTGGATTTGAATAAAGAAGATTGACCTATCTAACATATTTAAGACCAAATCCTACTGTTACCTAAATCTGAAATAAGTTAAGGCTATTGAAGAGAATCAAAAGCCTTTTCAAAACCAATAGCCAGAGCAAATTCCCCATGATCATAATTTTGAGGATAAAAAAATCCATTAAAGTGATGTCTTTGATTGCTATTAATGAAGCAATCTGGAATAAATCCAGAGTGATCCATATGGATAATCGAATCTCTCATTTTCTCACATTTTACAGATTTGGGCCCTGATTTATGTGACAGTGATGGGCAAAAGGCTCCTTTTCCTTTTGATTCTGGGCTGCCCAGCCTGGACAGCTGATGGCATGGTCTTTAAAGGGAGCAGGAAGAACAACGAACTCGATGCTCAAAGAAAGAAGAGCTCAAATAAATCGACTTCCAGCCTCAACCACAGATCCTCAAACACCTCTCCTTCAATACAGGTCTTGTGAAGGTTATTGTGGGCTGCTGCAACCACCAAAGTGCTGCTAATTAACTGGCACAAACCTCTCTCCCTCCTCAATATCCCCCTCATGGCTCAGAGGTGCTTGGCATTCTCACTGCCCTGCCAGGCTCAAGCAGAGACAGGGATGTCACCCATGGGGCAGAGGTGGCCTCCAGAAAAGCCCCTGGTAAAGTCTTTGACTGAAGATTAGCTGCTTCTAAGGAAGGTAGAAAGACTTTCCCTTCATTGTAAAGCTCTTGTTTCCCCAATCAAACAGTAAGAGATTTAGACTTCTCTCCCTTTTCTTTTTTTTTTTTTCAATAATGTCATAAACTCAGAGACAATGAACCCCTCTCATTCCTGGAGCTGTGGCCAGGTCACTCTGCCTGGGGGCAGGGTGGGTGCAGAAGGAGCCCTGTTCTTTGGAACTCTGCCACCCACAATGCCAACCCCAAAGTTTTACTGCTCTCCTTCTCTGCCCATTTCTTTCCAGACAGATAAATCCAGCACCTCACCCCTCAGCACCATTTTTTATGGCTTCCAGATATATCCTAACCAATAGCAGTCTCTCCACTCCCTGCATGCCCTGCTGCCAGTCAGATCACCTCCGTGAGCCAGCCTGCCTTCCTCCCTCCCCTTGTCCCTCCATCTCTTCTCCCACGTGGCTGTCATCTTACCTGGTGCCTTGATTTCTCTTGCAAAGCTGACCATTCCTCTTCTGGTTCTGTTGGATTCACTGAAAAATTTGCCACTTATCCCAAATTTTGAAAATTTCATCAAAAGACCAGTACTGCTAGAAAGGAATACAAAGTCTTCATTTGTGACTTGGCTTTTTGCTGCCTGTAATCTCTCTCTAGGATAGGCACCCATCTTCTTCACCTTTCCCTAAAGTCAGAATTGCCTGTGGTCTGGAAACTGTCACATCCTGCAAAAGGCTTCTGACCCCATGCCACAAGGCCAGGACTGGGCCCCCCATCTCTGAGCAGCACTGCCTCAGTCATAATTCAATAATCTACTTGCATTACATGAACTGGCAGGAAGTGATTTTTATTTGAAACCAAATTTTAGATTTCAAGCAAGAACAAAAATTTAGACAGCAGGTCAATATACTTTGTACAGATATCACACTATATTTTGAACTTTCACCTTCATTATCATCCTAAACCACCTTTGAGTCAAATTTCATTTCACAGGTGTAGCATCTGCTTTTCCTTCTAATCTACTGACTGCATACCGAAGGTGAAAGCTCGTGGGTTCAGGTTTTTTATATAGTTTTATCCAAAGCAGATGTAAGAAGGTCTTTAGAATTCTGATCTATATGTAAGGAATAGTTACGAACAGAACAATCTGCCTCTCAAAAAGCTGAAATTTTATGTAAAAGCTTTCCCTCTGACTTCACAACCAACCGACAGTATCCTGTTGCTTCCACTCTTGCAACTCTTTTCTGTATTTAGTTACCACTAAAAGATATGTAACTCCAAGCTGGTTTCGTTTACAAGTGCTGCATCTATCATGTCAGCCAACATGGATCCAAGTGTCAGAGGTGTCTCTTTGTAAAAGGATGCCCTTGGGTGACCAGGGTCAGTAAAAATTGCTGCTTTTCCTTATGACAGTGCAATTAGGACAGAAGCTGTCTCCTTTTCAGACTCACTAAAAATAAGGTAAACATAAAAACCTAAGACCAAGAACACAAGGCTGAAAAAAATCTAACCCAATATTTTATGTCTGATAATTACCAGTAGTGGATGTTCAGAAGCCAAAGTGTAAGAACAGGCCAAAGACTGAAGTTTGGCCAGTGTTATGGACTCTCCAGGTAATCTGTGGCCTAGGCAATCTTCTCCAGACTTGGGGAGCATGTGGTGTGATTACCAAAATCTTCGAACTAGACTGGAGGTCAGTTGTTGACAATTCTTGAGACTATATAGAGATTACTGTTTTAATGTTAGAGTACAAATACTTTTTCCTATTTTTTAGTGACCTGAAATGATACCTGCAGCTCATGTAAATGATCTTCATTTTTCTTCATTGCCCACAGCACTTTTTCCCAAATCCTTTAATCAGCTTGAATCTGAGAGGTGAAAGCAGACACTTTACCATGAGCTTTTTGGAACTTGTGCTGACACAGTAGCTCTGGACACACCTGTGAAATGTTCAGATAACTGTTGGGAAAAATGGGAGAATTAAAGAAGTTGAACCAGCAATGGCAACATCAATATTCTCTATTAGTGATGGGAGAGAGCAACAATTCACTACCAACATATGCCCTTGCAGATGGGTGCTTCTAAAAGCAAAAGTGCTAAACCCTGGCATTTGTAGGATGGTTTGGAGATTATGGAGCAGGCTTCAGGAAGCTTCTTGGCGCCAGCTGGGTGATAATCTACAATGGGCACAGTGCAGGTAGACATCTCATCTAATTTAAGGAGTACAGTTCGACAAGTATTTGGGAGAGTCATTAATGAAATTTGGCCTGGAAAGCACAGCATCTTTCATCTGTATAGAGGCAGGGAGTAGGCTGGAAGGAGCATTTGGGGTGGAGTGATTCAGCCTGCTGAGCCCACCTGTCATGGCCCTGACAGAGAAGAACCCTTCCCCCATGAAGTAAAGCTATCAAAAGTTAAGGGGATTTCTTTGCAGCCAGACAGGGTGAAAGAAGAGATACGTAAACTTTTCTTCCCAGGATTGTTATGAGTCTCTACTGGCAAAACTAATGGGCAATGTAGCAAAGCATAGTTGTAGTATTTTTTTAAAAAACTGAAATGAAAAATACAAAAGCAGTTATGAATTCCATTAGCTTTTTTTGAAACCAAAGGAATTTTACCACCAGAGGAGAACAAATTCTGCTGCTAGTTACAGTGATCCAATTCCAGTCAAGCTGAGAGAACAAGTACAGAATTACTAGTACTAAAGCAAACAGAACTTCTACTACTTCAGGTGCAGGAAGAATCTGCTCCAAGCCCCTGGAATGCCTGTTAGGCTGTGATGAACAGAAATAACTATCTCACTATGTTGAGTAAGAGCAAGAAAGAGAGAGAAACCTTTTATGATACTCTACCCCTTAAAAAGAAACCTGAACACACAGCTTATTTTTATAAACAAATGTGTTACCTGAAGAACAGTTGCACACACTCATTTACATAGGATTTGGTATACATCTGTGCTCTTCTATAGATTATTCCAAACCTTGAGTATTTCCTATAATTAATGTCAATATGCTTGGCTTATTTGTTATAAGAGTTTCTAATTAGCTGTTTTCATGTGCAAAACTTCAGTATTTCTCTCTAGTGTTTTTCAGATCATGTTTCTTATTTCGTACTACAGTGATAGTACTAAGTGATGGTACTAAGTGATGGTACTAAGTGATAGTAAGACTTAAGACTAATTCTGGAGATGGTTTAACCTTGACCTGGTGCTCACCAGGGGGTAAGGGCCTCCTGCTATGAGCAGTGTCAGAAGTCCACATAATACAAACTGCCCTTGTGACAAGTCAAACATTCCAAATTCCTATTATATTCAACCAACACTTTGCATATTTCCCTTTATTATAGCGACATATACAATTTGCCTTTAAACCCAAGCAAACCTCACTTGCCTTCACTGAACCTCAGGAGAGTCTTTGGGAGGAACAAAACCTTCACCTCTTCACCAGCAGTGACATTCAGAGGCTTATCACAACACACCAGGGACACAAGTAAATCTCAAGCAGTAGAAAAGAGTACAACTGTAGTGAGCTGCCTCGATGTAGCAATAAAGAAGGTCGAGGTGAGCATTTTTTTTATACCAGTCAACCCTGCAGAAAGACCAGACAAATTAAGAAGTTTTTGCCAAGCCAAAGGGTAGGTTCTATCAGCAGCAAGTAACAGGAGGGTGGAAAGTTAAGTGTGCAGACTCCTATCACTTACCCCTCTTTTACTTGGGAGGAACTTAGCACTGAATTCACATTTAAGTAAAACCACGGCACAAGACTGACTGGGTGCCTGTTGGAAGCAATTGGAATATTTTCTTTTTACTTTGAGTCTTGGATTAAACTCTAAATGTGAACAGAGCAAGGCCTGATCTGTGGAAGCATACAGAAAAAAGAAATTGTGCTTCTCTATCAAACTGGGCATTCAAATCAGTTTATTGAATGCTGAAACGAGATGTGAAATTCCATGACAAGCTCAGGTTTTCTTTCCTATGCAGCTTTCATTTAACACAAAGAGGCTTATTTTGCATATCATGGGGCCCTTGATCCCAAGCATTAAATATAATAGCTTCCCTAGAAGCTTTATAGCCTTGGCAAGACAGTATAGATTGGCCTTGTTGGTCAATTTGTTAATTCAAACAAGAATAGCACATTTCTAAAACTTTGGCCAAATTAACATCTTTTTGACTGTTCCAATGAGCTAATATCACTGTAGAAACCTGGAAGCAGTAGTCAAGTCTTTGATGATTTATTTAGTAGGAGTCATCTTGTAGCTAATTGTCTGCAATTTTTAATCTCATTCATGTGCACTGCTGATTCTTCTTCCAGCATCTGTAGTTTTTTCCTTAAGCTTTCTTACATCTCTGTATGTATCATTTCCAGATGGCAGCTCAACTTCATCACAATATTTTTATGAACTTGCCAAACCACATCCAAGATCTTCAGACTTAAAAGTAAAAGATAAAATGATCCTCAGAGGGCACCTCACCCTTCTGCACCCAGGCACATGAAAAAAAAGCTTTAGGCTCTGACATTTAACATTAATGATGAGTCACAGCTTAGGGTTTTTGGTTTGGTTTTTTTTTGGTGTTGGAATTTTCACCTTTCTTCTTCTGGATTTCTCACCTTGAAACCATATCAAAAGAGAGCAAATACTGTTGTGCCATGTTTCTGTTTGTACTGCATAAGTTACCGTCTCTGTAGTGCTGGCCCCAGTGACATGCACACCTGTCAGTCACTGCAGAGGTACCACAGGAAGAATGAGGGATGACCAGGCAGGGAAGTTTTGGCTTGGAGTGCAGCAGACTTTTGCACCACATTGGCAGTAAATCTTAGCAGAGATCAGAATTAACTCAAATGCTCAAGACATTTGATGGCTGTAACCTAGATCTTCCTGGGTAAATTCGAAGAAGAATAAGACTCACTGTGTGGTTCTGTTTCTACCACGGTTTAAGGGTTGTCCTGATGTCTGTTAAGTCATAAAAATATAACAGTTCTAGTCACATTTCTGGTTAATCTCATGTGATTCTTCATGAGATAGAAAGTTCTTCCTGTTCATTCTCTGCCTCCAATTATTCCGGTGCATGACTCAGCAATTGTCACATGTCTGTTTTGGGGTGGTTTTATGGCATGAGTGAATGAAGGGCTCATTATGCCTGGTTTCTGTCTCCTATTTGTATGTTTATGAAGAAGCCTGAGTCCCTTGGGAGATGGAAGATACTCTATTGGGCAATATTATTACCATCATCTACTATGATCCATGCCTGTGGGAAGATATTTTTAAAAATAGTAAGTTCTATTTTGCTAATGTAGCTATTGTTTAAATGTAAAATATAATTAGAGTATCCACCCAGGGTGTATGTTGTTGTTGTGTAATTTTATAATACTACATCTAGATGAGTGTTGGCATTCTACCTATGTACTTAACCACACCCAGGAATGCTGGTATTGCACAATTACACACATCCTGTTGACTAATTACATAATAATTAGTATTTTTAACATTCAAAGATGCACTCAAGTCAGTTGCACAAGATTTTATGTCACTGCAAATTAAAGACAAAGCATAATAAATATATGTAGTAAACAATGCTGTACAGACAGCTTACTGAGCCTGGACAGAGGCTTCAGCAGAGAGCATGTAATACTTCACACTTCATTTTAAAATGTATTCTATTTTCTACACATTTGGCAAAAACTCCCTCCCCCCCTCTTAATTTGGGTTATACCTTTTTTATAAAACTGCTGAAGTAATTTTATGTTCAGAACAGTTAGAATTTCTGTAGTCTGCCTCCTTCTGAGTTATGATCACTTATCATGACCAGAGATAATTTTTGGCTGAAAAAGCAGTGTGATGTGCCTAGGGAAGGAATATTGTTCTTTACAATGGCAACTCTGGAAGGAGTCTGGAAAATGCACTTTTAGTTAGCAATTACTTACAAAATATCCCAAATACTGTTGTTTTAAGAAAGTGCTACTGATTAGCCCTCGCCACTTGGATTTGGAACAGATTTTCCATAAGCGTGAGTGAAGTGTCTTGATCTGGTCTCTTGGTTCTCATGTTGATGAGAGACTGGATACAAAGTCTGGCTCACCATTTGGATTTGGGGGATTTAAGATCAGTGACTTTTTGTTGCAATCTTGTCTTTCATGTGCTTAAAAAAAAATTTGTGTAATGTAACTTCTAAACTTGCTGTTAATGTTAATTCAGCCAAAATTTACAGAAGGTGGCACAGAGGCCAAGCCCTGGGTCTTGCCCAAGGCACAGTTTGATTGCTGCAATGCACCAAGTGGATCGAGTATGATGTTTCAGAGTGTTTCTGGCGTGCCACTGCTAGCTTCCCTGGAACCCTCAGTTGTTCACACAGACCTTTATGATGGGAAAGATAGAAAATATGGACTATGTTCCCACATCCAACTATGAGTTTGTGAGACAAAAGAGCAAAAGATATTTTGCACATAGCTGCATTGTTTTTTTCTTCATTAATTTGATTTCTAACTTGCCAGTTACTGAGGCAGCAAATGATTTTTCAAGACCTTGAGGGCAAACCACACCCCAGGAGTTTCTGTTCGGACTGTTTCTCTTTTCATAGGGCAAGAGGTTATAGTGGAAGACCAGCTTCTTTCAGCTGCTCTGAAGAGTCACTTTTTGCTGCCCTAGCAAGTTAAAAATTGGTATTTTCGTCTGAACATTTGCCCTTGCCAGGCAGTTATTTTTTAGTGAACTAACACTTCTATGAAAGCGAACTGGGGCTGTTTGGAAGGAGAATGATGTGAGATTGCTGAAATAAATGACACTGCTCAGTTTAGGGACACCTGCAAGTAGCTTCACAGCTGCCCCTAAAGCCTTAGCAACCCCTCTACCCCAAATATCAGCGATGAAGTCAGGACAGTACTGCACTTCTCTGCAGCTGGCGGACACTTAAAAAGAAGCAAGCTTTCTGAATTTGTAATTGGGGCTCCTGTTACTTCTAAAGGTTCGTCTTTATGTTCACTGCTTTCTTGCCTAGGGTGCTTCACCCATGACTGGTAGACAAGAAATTTCAGAGGGACAGGGTAACCATCCTCACCTGTCACCACTGGCAAGCAAACAGCAACCTGATTTCCCACTGAGAACCAGTGTTTCCTCTGAGAGCAGTTGCTTGAAAAACTGTTCTTCAAACATAAGGCTGCAGTTGACATGATTGGTCAAATCCCTCTTTTCCCTTCTTTCCTAAAGAAAAACAAAGCCACAATGAATCTACACACCTTGCTATGTCCCTCCAACAGAAATGCTGTGGCTCATCTGCATTTATCATGAGCAGTATTTCATTACTGAAAATAATCCATAACAAAAAATTGCACTTGGCCAGCAACATAAGACCAACTTGCTTCCTGATGTGTTTTTAAATGGCTGAGATATTAAACACTGAAAAACGGGGTTTATAATGGAAATACCGACAGACTATTAACTATAGCAGTGCTGCTCTAATAAATGAAATAGCCTGTCGTAATCTCTAATTCATAAATATGCAAATACAAGGCAGAGGATTTGCTCCAAAGGATGTCTCTATAATTTTTACTGACCTTTACTGATACCAAATGAGCCTGTTGCTTCTGGTTTTGTGCATAAAATAGAAAGTACAGGGAATCCTGTCTCTCTACATCCAAGGCCCACTTCAGCTCCCATAAGTGCCAAAGGCAAAATCCTTGCTACCTTCAACAGGAAAAATCTGGCTCCGGAACATCTAGAATGTGAGACACCTGGTATTAAACCGAACTCCTGACTGTACTTGATTTTAATTCTGTTCTCATCTGTGTTAATTATTATTATATTAATTCTTCTGATTGGGAGAAATTAAGCACACATTTGCCCCATGTGTCAAAGAGCTTGACCTGCCAAAAGGCACTTACTTGCTCAGTGATAAACAGACCATCAACACAATGATATAAATGTTGAATTTTAGCCAGTTTCCTGTTCTGCACCAAATGGAAGTAAATCCACTGACTTAATATTTAATAACCTAAATGTAATTCTTTTTTCTGCCTCACATTGCACAGTAAAGAATTGGATGGCTAGCAGTTTTGCAAATTCCCAACCCCTAATTATTTTAAGCTATTCATCCTGGTATCTGTCCATTGATGCTCAGCCAAATTGCCAGCAGGGGAGAGATCTGTCCAATCCAGGAGCTAAATGAGTCACTGAGAGTCAATCTGTTTTTTCCCCTTGCTGCTGGGATTTCCTTGGGTTCTGGCCTCTCTCTGCTCCAATCACACAGACACAGCTCCAGGCGTGGGTCCTCTTTGGCTTCAGCTGCCTCCTGTCTCCTATATCTGCTCTGCTCATCACAGCTGTTGATGGGTTCTCGCTGCGTGGCCACAGAAGCCCAATACTTCCACCACACTGCTCTTACAGTTCTTGCTCTGAAGGAAAATGAAGACATCTTGGCCTTGTTGAATTTACTGATGAAGTAATACATCAGGTATCTAGACAGAAAGCAAACCACATGAATAAAATGTGTCATCTGGGTTAGATAATAATTTATTTGCCTTAAGTTCTGGGAACAATATCTGCAGTTTTTCCAGAGAATTCGGTTAAGTTCCATAGAAACTGAATTCTAATATGATTTCTGTAACATGGAAGACAAATATGAAACAGAGAAAAAATAGACTCATCAGAAATATTAGCTGCTAACTATTAAAATATCTGACAATGCCACAAATACAATTTATAAACAGGAACATTTAGAACCTAACTTTTCACTAAAAGCAAATTCCCTGCTTCGTCTGTTTTAGGGACAGGATTCAATTACACAAAAATATGCAGCAGACTTAAGGACTGCGTGTAAGATTAAGATAACTGGTATTTCATGGTAAATGATTAAATTAGCTGACACAGTTTTATCCTGAACTTTGCCATTAAAACTGACATTTTTGTGCCACGCACATTGTAGGCTGCTGGTAATCTAAACTGCCCTTCTTCTTTCAAAGACTTTAAATAGCTGAAGAACTCTTGCTCTTTACTCTATTTGCAAATGTCTGGAAAATATATCTACAACAAAACAAGATGAACTAAGCACAGGACTTTTTTTTACTTCATCTATCATACAAATACCTTGAGAAAACAGCAAGGAGGTTCCAAATGCCCAGATTAAGCTCTGCAACATGCACTTTAATCAAGTAATTTATGTGACTCTACAGAGATGAGAACATGCAGTCCTCCTCATGGTGAGTGAAAATAGAGAAATGACAGTAGTCTCTTACTAAGAATTTAATTATTCCTAGTATACAATTTTAAACCACTCTATGTTTATTCCTCTGCTTTCAGGCTTGCTTTTTTATGATGGCAGGAATTATGGGAATAATTTTGATATAAACCAGACATAGAAGTGTATGGATGAAATGTTGTCAGAGCTGGTTGTAGTCATTGCCCTTCAGTTGAGTTAGCTGGGAAGGAGGAACTCAACTCCTTGGTGAAAATACTCAAGTCCTCAAGCAAAGTGCAGGCACGTGTCACTGCACACAGCAAAGACAAGGCCAGTCTGCTCTGAGGCATGAGCTATGAGAGAAGCATAGTTCCTGAATGTTGCACTGAGAGACCACCAGACTTGGTGGGAAGAAAAGCCACAGAGGTACTGCAGAAATGAAGACAGGTGGCAGGACATGCAGCCAGTGCATCCCTATGAGAGGCCAAGGGTGAGCATAAGGAGTGGGCTCTGGCTGAAAGAGGACCCATGGGCAATTGGATGAACTTATTTTATTTTTATAGCTTTTTGACTTGTCCTGTGGTCAGAAAAACAGATCTTTGTCCTTTTTTTTGTAGATACATAGAGTTACATAAAAGCAGTTTGTGACTGTCACAACACTTTCTCCTCATAATTAGTACAACCTAGAATACCTCAAAATTTTAGCCAGCCACAAAGTTCAAAAGAAGGAGCTCTAACAATACAAAAGCACAGAGACTAAAATACTAGTATAGAACAGCATGTCCAATCTTTCCGAAACAGGATCCTTACACACTTGTGCATATGATGCAAGAGGAATGACGATTATTATTACAGACTACCTAAATGGGACACTTAATTCCCCATCCACAGGCTCCAAAAGTTGAAGTTTTGTGATGAAGTCATGCATGCATCATATTCGTATTTCTTTCTGTGCCCTGGCACAAAGATAAAGGAAATCTCTAAACATTGATGGTAGAATTTGGAGGGGTAAAGACTGGTCTCTTTACATGAACTCTCTACTGGTAACCAAAGTCTCTGCTGCAAAGGTAGCGAAAGCTTAACACACAAAATTTTTTTACAATAAAAATTGTAATTTTTATTCCAGAAGAGAATTTGGCCCCTTATTCTTAGTGTAGACTTATCAGAAGTGTGTGCATAGCAGGAATGCTATGGCAAAATTTTTGGATACCTTGTTATCCATACACAGTTGAGCAAGACTTTGGACTCTGTATTTTGGATCAGTTCTAATAAAGAAGAAGAAACACAGCTTTTTACGGAGCACCTTCCCCAGCAGTTAAAAATTGCAGTTTATACAGCACTTGCACAATCACACCATTATCATCAAAGCATGACTTTCATCACTGAAGGTCATGATGGTCATGAAGTCAAAGAAAGGTCCACAAAGACAGTTTCATTGTTTGAGAACTCATGCAAATGTTGAACATGAATGAAATTCAATCTGATTATCAAAAAATCAAAGCTGTATGATGATCTCACAAACTGTGTTGTTCAATTAAAACTTCTCATCTCTCCTACATATTTTTTTGGCTTTCAAACGATACAGTTACCTTTACCCTCTCTTTGTATGTTTTAAACTTTGAAAACCTTTCACAGCAGAGGTTACATGAATCATCTAGCTTTTTTATTTCAAAATGTTTCACTGATCATTCATTATTAACTGAGTAAAATGAAGGTAGCTATGATAAATTTTGGTCTATCTCAAAGTATTAGAAAGGATATGAAAACATCTCATTCAAGTGCTAACTTTTAGATGACATATGACAGTATAGGCCCAGTTCTTCCCCTGTCACGTACAATGAGGCTCTTAACAACCCAATCACTGGCTATTACTTTTTACCCTATTCCTAGGCACTAATAGTTTCAGCCTGCTCTGCCACTTAGCAGAAACACATTCAAACAATATAACCATGAGAGGACTGGATGTGGGTAACAGGAAGCCTATCAATATTAGAGATTAGGATCCTAAGAAATGTCTAGCTCTTTTTTGTATGTTCTCTAAACAGTTCTGATTTGGGTGTACATACATCTACGCCTTGATGTGATTGCACTGGAGAGGAAATAAGAAGTCTGTGGCTGCTCTTAGATCTGGAAGTGATGTCTTTCAACATGTTTCAGCAACTGGTACTCTTTTATTAAATATACTGCAATATAACCGTACACAAAACTTGAAATTCTCCTTTTCAAGTGGCTGAACACAGGAATGAAACACAACCTAAAGAGGAGCCATGTTAATCCAAAAAAAAAAAGGAACTGGCTCATTTTAATGAATCAAGATCCTGGATACAACTTGCTGCTTGTCATTTGGCTATCTAGACAGATGGGCTAGACTGAAATCAGTGGGGCTACTTGTGATGTACTGCACAACTGAAAACATTTGGAAAAAGCTGTTATAATAATTTACTCATTTACATCTTAAAACACTTTCAGTTTCTCTACAGCCAACTCAGCGTGGGTTCTCCATGGCCAGAGAGCGTCAGGCCTATATGTAAGAGAAGTAGACAGGGACAGAAGTTGTGCAAAGCTGGCCATGGACTTAATAAGAGCTTGATTCTGTACCAATGAAATCAACAGGAGTTTGGCTCTTGTTTGCAATGGGAGGTGGATCAGCGTTTTATGCCAGCTGTTCCCTGCTGGGTAGGGATAATCCCTTTGAAACAAAATATTTAACTTGTTCTCACTCTGTTGTTGTAAGAGGGCTTCCCATGAAAATGCTTTCATGAGAATTAAAAGGTGTGTCCCATTTTTATTTCCAAATCCACCACCCCACCCCCACCCCATAGTATATACATGCTGATCCAAAAAAACCTCCAAACCTAAAAACCCCCCACCTGCTATTAAATCACATGAGTTTACAAAAAATGCCAAAGAAATGAGTTACAGGGTAGATTACCTGTTTGTTCTGCTGGCCATGACAGCACTTCTTGCACTTTCCTCAGCCAGAAATTGCAGCAAGGAAACATGTTAATTCAAACAGCTGCAATTGAAGTGGGATCCCATGGGCAGAAGTAAAATAACTGAGGTTCCTGCAGGCAAATAGAAGATGATAAAAAATCCAAACTTCCAACAGTCATGAAGGGAGTAATGAATAACAGTGTGGGAAAAGTATCAGAGAGATGGGAGCTATGGAAGGACAGTATTAACAATAAAATCTTGTACGTGTGTCCTCCAGTCTGGATCTGAGTACAGCATGTAGTCTCAGTTGCTGTTTCTGTGTTTTGTTTTCATGTTCTACAGTGAAAATGAGGTTCTAAAACATGGCTGATGCCCAGGCTGCTCTACAGAGCAGCAGCAATGGTGGCTCCTAGTCCCTGCATGTGTTGGTCAAGTTAAAAAAGAA
>WEKY01019668.1:1879-32849 GCA_013390045.1 Picathartes gymnocephalus | reverse complement strand
TTTTCCAGTTCTGGTCTATGTCATTTTACTTACTATAAAAAATAAGTAGCATGTTTACTGTATATTCATTTTTGCATTATGTGTCACCTTTTTCTGCCCTGTAGGTGAAATATAAAGGAGCTGCTAAGAAAGACCTTTCCAACTCTCTTTATCAGCAGATGCCAGTCACAATTGACAGTGTATTTGCAAAAGAATTAATGCACCTTCAGAGCAAGGTACAACTTTAGAATTGCAAAGATGATTTTTGGATTAATTGTATGTGAGAATATGTACACTTTAAACAAGATATTTGACCGGACACTTGATTGCCTGCTTGATTTATTTGGGTGAGCTTATCACCCAGAGTTTATCACCATAAATTCTTAACTTCAAATACTACTCATTTAAAAAATATTGACAATTTTACTTGTTATGTTTATTAAATACACATTTAAAAGCTGGTAGTGCATTCATCAATCCAATGAAATCCATGAACGCAATAAGGAATTACTGAATTCAGTGACATTGCATGGTCCTTATAGAATGGATGAATCTTATATAACTATTTCCACTTGGGTGTTGTATTAGCTATATAAAATGTTTGGTGCTGAAGACAAAAGGAAAAAATGCTGCTTTAATGACTTCTAAAGGCACTTAGTGGTAGCAGTAAATGTATTTCTGATGGTCTACATACTACTACTTACAACAAATTTTATAGGATTAAAATATGAAATCAAGTATATTGAACATAGTGTAAAGTTTGTAAACAACCAGTAAAATAGTAAATTCCAGTTCAGTTGCCTTCAGGGGCTCAAAAATATAATACCCTAAGAGTAGGCAGGTGACTCTTCGCTTCCACTGATCTCAGTGGAATTGCGAATGCTAAGTATGTGTAATATGAATGAGGTTACAGATTTTCATTGTTACACATGAGAATTACATTGGATAGATGGTCATGGCTTTATGTCCGCCAAGCATTTCCATGGTTTTCTTGTTTTTGCTTTCTTCTCTCTTAAAGATATCAGCTACATAGAGTTTAATACAGCCAGTGCGTGAAGGGAACATGCTTCTAAATCCATAATATTGATTGTATCTCAATATGCGTTCTTGTAATGCAGTGATACTTTTTCAGACAAAGGAAAATATTCCTAAAAAAAGAAAGGACTAAAATCTCAGAGCAGCTTGTGGAGAAATGTTTTGATATAAAACACTATGTTAATCAAGGCTATATTAAGCAAATATAATAACACATATTTTAGTTTTCAGAGTTTGAAAAGGAACATATATACACAAGTTAAAGCATCACAGTAGCTGAAATGACATTAATGTGATATTTCATTGTAAAGTGAGTGATTAGAGGAATTATAGTAAAAATAAATTGGGAATTAAACTTGTATAACATTTTTAAGCCATTAGCTTGATTTATAAAACATTAGTTGACTATTTTGCCACAGATTTACTCCCAAATTCATTCCAAATTATTACATTCTACATTAGTTTACACAAATGAGGTTAATTAACATTGGTGATGTGGCAGAGAAGATAAATAACTGAAACTAAAAATAAAACCATTGGTTCATCTAAAAAACCATTTTAAGAAAAAGACTGACATTTTTATTTGGTAGTTTTTGAAGGTTTTCTTCAATCATCCAACAGTTCTAGAGAAAAAAATATACATATAGGGTGAGTTATATTTAAGCAGAAATTTTTCACATAAAATTCATACCATCCCCTTAGGAGTAGATGCATTATAAATCATAATATACCATAAAACTTAAAGATACGCTGACACATTTTTCCAACTTGTGGTTGCTGCTGCAGTGGACCTGAATTTAATGCTACTTTGAGAGAGATCTCAGGGGATTTTCTAGTGAAAACCTTCTCCACAGTATTCAAATCTAATCCATATTGTGCCTATCACTGCGGTACCTAAGTAGCTAATACAAGGATTTCAGATTTCAGCTGGGTCAGAATATGGCAGAGGGGGTTTCTGCTGCATCTGTCTAGCTGGGATTGTGAATTTACTTCAGGAGGAGACTACAGATATGCCATAAGAAGGAGAGAGAACAGCACCAGCTGGCCATTGTGCCAGCTCTGCTCCAAAAAGGCTGCTGCAAACACAGAATTGCAGTCTGCTCTGGGTTATAGTAAGCTGATTTTAAAATAGGTGCTGATTTCCTGAGAGGTGGAAAATATGAGTATGTGTCCTCCCTACCCACATTAGAACAAATTTACACCTTTGACTCCTTTTTCATGCTTGTTGGATGCAATGCTGGGCTGGAATGCTTTTGTGGGCAGATCACACAGGACTCTTCTTGCTCTGTGGTGCCATGTTCTTGGCAGGACCCGCAGCCTCATCTGCCAAGCAGGTGCATTGGGACTAGAGGATCATGGTGGGGAAGAAAGAGAGCCCCTGGCTTTCCCCACTGCTGCCTGCTGGCCCAGGCTGTGTGCCTCTGCCAGAGGATCTCCTTGCACAGGTGTGTCCTCTGTAAATGGGCTCTCCCTTGATGCCAAGTTTGCTCCTGAAATGGTGCTGCTGTGCTGCTGCTGCCCAGCAGCCCTGTCTTCAGCCTACCTATATCTAGCCCAATTTAGTAGTTTGATACAGCATTTCAAATCACACACATCATTTAGGAACTTGGAGACAACCAGGGGAAATTTCCTCTTTTTCTTGAGGAGTTACACCCCACCTACAGCTGCCCTCCACTGTCCTCTCCAGAGCCAACAGGCTGTCACAGCACCGTTGACCACGTTTGCATTCTTTAACTCTTGAGTGATGTCAGGAGAACCAGGATCTCCTTCTTCAGGGGTCCTGCCATACAGTGTCAGTACTGACATAAAGATCTTGCTGTAATGCGGAGCACAGCACCCTGACACACGTGGTTCTCTTCCTGTTGAACCTCTTCCCCCTCCTGGCTGTGTTGAATCATACTCAATTCTCTCTTCAAGATGCTCAGGAAAGCCTGAAACAAGACTGCCTGCTGGCTTTTGCATGAAACCCATGTTCGCTTTTCTGTGTTTTATGTAGAACTGGCATGAAGAAAGAAATTAATACCTATAGAGAATGACATCTATCCAAATCTGACAAAAAAAAAGTCCCAATACTGTTTATGGGAAAAGGTGTTTCAGGAAAATGAAAAAGAAGTTTCACAGCCCGACATACTTGGGTGGCTTTTGTCAATTTAATTTTTTTCCTCTTCACAGAAGATTTGACTGGCTTTCTAAATGGCTTTCTTGAGACTGAGCAACTGGATTTGCCTCCCTCTCTCACTTTTGTCATAGTTGTCCCCAGGGTAAGCTAGAAAGAGGAGAAGTCCCTGTCATCAGTGAATAACTTCATTCTCCTTACCAGCCTACAAAGCTCTCACCAATTCCCCTGTTTTCTGCAATGAAGAAATAAATTTGATGAGAACAGTCTAGGCAGAAAGCCTTCGTTTTGATTTTTCTGAAAGAAAATGGAAACTGTTTGGAGACACTGCAATATTCTTGTGGAAAATATTGCTGAAGGAAAATCTCTGATCGTTGCTAGCTCTATGCCAAGTGTTTTCTTGTCTGAAGTTCAGTATACTGAATACTTCCTTATGTAAAACAATATTTTTTTTAATAAGGTGTCACAAACAATGATAAAGGTATTTAAAATTGCTTGGGGGGAAACAATGTTGAAAAAAAGTAAGCACTTCATCACTTTTTTCATCACTTTATTGCTGCCTTAAGAAGTGATTGCACTATTTTTCCTCTTATCTAAAAGGGATAATCTAAAGCAAACTGAAGGCAGTTTAATTTTCTGCTTTGCACAGGGCAATATCTCAGAGTCAATGTTGAGCACTATTTCCTGTTTCTTTATAAAGGCGATGAGCCAAGAGAATCTTAAGCAATGTTTTCAACTTCCAGAGAAAGTTTCAGAGGGTTTTTCTTTCTGCTACGATAAAGTGTTTGTTGTTTACTGCATAATTTCCAATCATATTACACATTATCAAATTGTTTTATGTAATTCTTCAGGTTTTTTTTATTGTAGGAAGTGTCATGTTCAAGATTTCCTCTGTTTTACGGTGGCAGGTATTAGTCTTCTGTTTTACACGAATAGTTCTGTTTTACACGAATACACTGGATAATCTAATTCTCTATATAGAGATTAAAGTGACATTTTCAGTATTCTTGAACATTTCCTCCTACAAAATCCTACTTTGTGGTTTTAAGTTCAGAGTGCATCTTACTGTCTATAAAAGGAAATATAAAAATAAAAATGTAGTAGTGTTTAATGTATGCTGAAACAGTGGGTCAGTCAGACCTAGGTTAAAAGAGCACAAAACCTTCCCTAATGCAGCCTTCTATTAACACACTGGTGTAAGAGAGAAAAGTAAAATATGAGTACTTACAAATTGGTTCAATCTGAAGTCATACCTACTTAAATAATTGCCTTGTGCTTCTCAAGTTAATAAATGGCACCACTACAGGGTAGAGGTTATGTCAGTGACCTGTAATGCTTGATCTCTGTGCAGAGTAGTTTCATATGTAGATTTGATAAAGGAAATTCAGTTTAGCTAAAACTTGAAAATCAACATGAGTAGAGAAATAAATGTGTGCATATTAACCTGTAAAATAATGGTTCCAAGTATATTGATGAAACAATAATAAATATTTTTTCATGCTTACTTGAAAGTGATTTACAAATCTGGGACTAGTTCTTCACTAAACTGTCCCAAACTAAACTAGACAGCCATTGAACCCATCCTAGCCTGGGATTACATCAAGACTACTTCAGCAAGTTAATGAAAATGATGGGAAAAGATAGGAAGAACAGATGCCAAAGAAACTTTAGAAATATTGCTATGTCAAACTAAAGAAATGGTCATATTTTCCCAAGAAAGCGGATACTTAATTGTAATTTCTGTTAAATTTCTCATGCTGAGAGTTGATGTGTTACTGTGTTTTCACATCTTGGTTACATAGCCCATTCACCAAGGGAAAAACAGAGATGTTGAACCAGCAAAATGGGAATGTAACAAAACATCTGTAAATTAGTAGACTTTGGAAGTAACTATATGGATCTTCTGTTCATAAGTGGGGAACATCTTAAAAGTGACAGTGTAAGCAAGGAGAATTAGCAAAAGAGTTTTTGTGGCATATGTTTGTATAGTAATTACACTTTTGTGGGGAAATTTTTGTTAGTGGTGCTTCAGTCGTGTTAAAGATGATGTGCTTTACCATTTGCAAGATGGAACTAACCAGTGTAGGCAAGTTATGGACTCCTTTTGTTTCACTGTCAGTTGTGTTTGTTCCTGCAGAGGGAACAATCCAGTGATTGTGTTACACTGGATAAAGAGGTGGCACATTTTAAGGTTCCTGATTTGATACATTCGTTCATATAGTGGCAGTGCAAAAATACCTTTCCCCCTTTCTTGTCTTAATCTTTCAGCCTGTATATCATTTTGTAATCTGAGATAGTCAGGGCAGATACTAACATACTGCTTTGGGCACACTACTCTGTAACTCAGATGAAATCTTGCTTTAAACAAAAACAGATACAGCATTTTCTCAGAGTTCTAGTATTCTGTCCTAAAAGAGTCTGAATCTCTGTAGTTGAGAGTTTCGGTCTCAAAACGTTCACGGTATTCATTTATTGCTAGCATGGGTTTTTGTGTCAATCCTTCTCCTCCTAATCAGCTTTCTATCTTATTTAATACTCGCTGATTTCTTATGGATTATTTTAACGTTTGCTCATGAGAGCTATTCGGAAATGAATTTTCTTGATTCTTGCTACTTCCTAGGCATCAAAACCAGGTGAAATTTCCTTAATATAAGCCTAAAAGCTTCTGACAAGGATAAGTGTAAGATCATCTTTTCAGGCAGTTGTAGTTTGTGAATGTGTGTATGTTAAGTATAACACAGTACAGTGAAAGCTGGGTGAATGCCCAACATTGAGTTCCATTTTTATTATAAAAGCAAAGGTGTTTATAAATTCACAATTCAATTCCATTTTAATTTACCATGATGACAATTGAATGTAAATATTATTTTTCTTTGTGAACCTGGGGGCTAATCAAAATGTGTATTATGCTGGTAGTTTCCCAACAGTGGAAGAAATAGAACTTTGGGCTACGGGTATATAATGTAAAACTGTTTGTTTATGACAAATGCATAAAATATATTTTTTCTGAAAATGGAGACTAATTATATAGCTGATAGTTTCAAGTGTGTTAAAAAAAAATGAGTGGCTTTTGCTTATGCTTTTCCCTGGCCTTTTGTCTCACCTTGTTAAGCTTAATTTTCTGGTTTTGTGTACTACTGTTTCTTTCCCCTGTCTACTCATGCATCTGTTGCAGTAACAGATGCAGAGAAATCTCTCTGCTGACTATGCCTCATATATCTGTGGAAGCTTCTCTCATTCAGTGTTCTGGTTCCGTTAAGGAGCTTAATTATTTATTGTTTCTTCCTGAATACAGGTACACTACGCCACTAGGTTTAACCTAGCTCATGTTGTTATACCTGCTTTTCTCAGGTTGCAGAAGTATAATGGTGCTCTTTTCAGGTTCTCTATAAACAAAAACATGATGCTGAGAAAGGATTTTCAGACTATGCACGTATGAGGGAACCTCCAGATGTTAAACATGCCATGGAAGTCAGTAAACACCAGAGTAATGTAAGTACTCCCTCATCTGAAATCAGTGTGCTTGTTTTGGGTGGGTATGTCTGTTACAGCTTACTGAAATGAATTGGGCATGGAATAGTTCCATATTTCCTTGGTTTGTATTTTTTATAAATTATTTGCTCTGAAGTAATTTAGGACACGTTGTGTGTATAAAATATGCTATGAGTAACAGTATGTGAATTTTATTCTGAACTGCAGTGGAAAGTAGTAGTTACTGTTTTTCAATGGTAACTCTTATTAAGCTGTATCAGTTTGAAATGAAATTGAAGGCACAGGTTTTCTTAATTCACTTGTAGCTACTTGTACTTTCAAAGTGTATAAAGTTCTTTGTTTAAATGAAGACCAGTGTTGTTTCAGTGTCTTACTTGGATAGTTCTTCAGGGGTGCTGTGTAGAGGAGAAAAGTGAGCTGTTTCTGCCTTGCTCTTGCACACTTTTATGCACATGAATAAGTTTGTTCCTGTCTCATGAATACATATCAAGTGAATTTTCCAAAGAATTTAATAGACTAATATATGATTTATTTTACAGATTTTGAGCCGTAGAGTTCAGTTTGATGCCAGCACTGGTTTATACGATTTGACCAAAGTATTTGTGCTTGTAGTTTTATTTGGATAACTTACAAATAATTAGGAGTACTTAGCAATAATTTGATAATTGGTTACTTGTTTTTTCAGCTGTTTGTTATCTTCTGGAAGTTCTGAAGGTTTTCCCAATATAAAAGCCTAATAACAGTATTTAAATTTTTTATTAGAATCAAGTCAGGTTTGATTTCATGGTCAAGCTAACTCAATGCATCATTGCTTGGAGCAGAAATACTGCCCAAATTGGAGTTTTGAATGGTACAGACATAACTTTGAAGAAAAATTTATGTTAGTTTTAGGTTTTGTAAAAGCTTACTTGCAAGAAAAGCAAATTTTAGGAGATTGGTTAAAATAGTGATGCTATTTTACAGGATGCACAAAGCTTTTAAGCACAGCTGCTGTGTAACCTTAAAAGCTATAATCCATTTTCATTCTTGCTCAGGTAACCAAATCAACTGAGGCAGGCATGTCATTTTACAACTCTTTTTTCTTAGATAAATGGGATATTTGTTTGCTGCTAACAGTGTAGAAAATGAAGCTTGGGTGTTCGTTTTAAATTATCTTAAATTTACCCTATCTTCCCCTACTAACAGTGCAACAAACACTCTTAGGTTATGTAAGCTGAAAACTAAATGTCAGTGCTAGATGTGTGTCTGTGTGTGCAGAATCTTGACAGCTGGCTACTGATTAAAAGGCTGCTGGAAAACTTCAGGGAAGCATTATGTTTGAAGAATAACTTTTTCTTCTGCTGGGAAATACCTGCAGTGGAATTCCCAGCAGAAATTTGCAACCTGCCTTGATTACAGAATTCTCTCTTCCTGTCAAACACTGTCCATTTCTGCTGTTGGAAGCACCAGGGTGTCACACTGACAGAGCCTAGGAGCTGGAAACATGAATGTCTCTCCCCATAAGCAAGAGGTTTTTTATTTACCTAGCAGTAGGAATGATGGTGGACTACTAGGAAAGGAAATAATGCTGGAAAGAGAGATGTGAATCCCTCTCAGAGAAGGGGGTGGGACTAGGAGGAATATGAGATGAGTTTCTTTAGCAAATTCATCATAGTTTGAGGATTAGTATGCTAGTGCAAAACCTCTTCCCCTTCTACAGCTGTGTATCACCTGCTAATAGACTTAAGGAGGGCAGGTTACAGGTGTGAGGATAAATGAAATTCAGTTGTTTCATCTTTCATCCTTAAAACAAGCAAAAAAAAGGAAATGAAGGAAAACATAGGAAGGAAGGATGTTTTGATAAATGAGAACTTTCAACAGCATGTTAGAAATAATGAAAAAATATGATGGAAATTATTTTCAGCCTGGGCAAACTTCAAAAAATCAAATAAGCCATCCAAATCTGACATAAAACTCTAACCAGTTAGTTTAGTCTGTTTAAGAACAGATTCTTTCGGGTTACTCATTAATAGCTGCAGTACAATGGGCAAATATCTATCACATATAAAGGAGCAAATTATGTAAGTTCAGTTATTGCTCAGCAGAGTAACACAGCTCCTGTGGGTAATATTTGAGCATCATGGTGAACAGCTGTGGATTTCTTGTTTTGTAAGTACAGGTTTAATTAAGAACTGTGTGAGTTTTCATCTTGGAATCAGAACATGGAACAGCGAGCATCCCAAATGTGGAGGATTTGTCTTTCCAAGCTATTTCAGGCTGTGTCATCACAGCTTTGAAAGTGCAGGGAAAAACAAGGGAAACTAGTGGGGAGTTAGAAGGACAAAGCTCTTTTATCCACCGTTCAGCGCAGTTTACCTATGGGAGCAGAATGCATGTTTACCTACAATGCTCTGCCAACTCAGTTCAACATTTACATGGAGAGTTTGCATCTAATAGGATTAGGATGTGTTTGAGACTATTTACTCAGCCTTAAAATAAGGCTGACATTTCTACTCAACTCTGTGAAATGTGCAATTTCCTTTAAAAATTAAAACTGTATTCAAGTTACCATACATTTGTGCTGACATTTTGAAACTGTCATGTGCTGTAGGCCTTTGCACCACTTTGAATATCATTAATATGCTCTGTGTGTCTGGGCAGAAACTGCGTAACAGGAATATACTGTAAAGTCTCCTGAACAATGTGATCATGTATAAGAAAATATTTTTTCTCTTTTTTATACTTAGATTGAAGAAAATTGCTCTCAAATGAACAGAAGTGACTTTTTTAATGACAGGAAATACACTTTTAAAAGAATTTAAATACTATATAATGCTTGAAGGGAAGCATGTTTATCCAAACCAGAGTACTTTTCTCTATAAATTGTGTTTGTGTTTTGTGAAGTGAATGTTAATGAAGTGAATTTGGCCCACAAAGTCATTTTCAGAAGAGTGAAGGAGGGACCATCAGCCTACTTTGTCTGTGCTTAGCTGATGTCATTTAACTCATCTGAAAGTTTCCAAACTTGAGACCAAACTAGGTGGTGGACTTAAAACAATGCCATTTCACAAAACAGCATTTTGCCTTATGTGTGTCTGAGTATCATGTGAATGGAAGGGTGTACTTGAACAGTGAAATGACATGACAACTAAATTTCTAAAGCAAAGAAACCACTTGCCATGTTGTGTCTATGTGGAAGCTGCACATAGCATTTGATGAAGGTACTCAAAGCTGTGCATCCCAATTTTGTCAGTTCCATGACCTGGTCCTTCACTTGGCATTTTGAATAGGAAAATGACATTAAATATTTGTACAGCAGTTTAAATATTCTGCTTTGTTAAAATTACGGATTCTCCTCACATCATTACGTGGTATGAAATAAAGATGTAGTGTTCTGATTTTACAAATAAGAAAACTGCAATAGACTCATCTGTGGACATTTAAAAGGCAGTTTGCACATCTGAGTTTAAAGCCCTGGTATCTTTTCTCTTATCTACAAACAGTGCTTTTAAAAAATATTAGTTGACGGTTGGACAAACTTTTGATGTATATGTATACACTTTCCACTCCACATGAGGTCAGTAATGATAATTTATATTTCACTCACCATCTAAATTCAAATATTTAAGATGTCTGTATTGTCTTAGGAGTAAGTTGTTTTTCATGTTGAAGATATTGTACAGTCACAATCCACACACAAGAAAGTACATTCTTTCTGATAAGACCAAATCAGCAGATCTTAAACTGGATGTGCTTAAACACCATCAATAACAAACCCAAATGTTAATGTTTGTTTTGATGCAGATCATGGTAAAGTCAAGCTTCTCCTGGCTCTCTGTTCAGTATCTGCATTAGAAAAATCACCTTTCAGTGACTAACTTTCTGCTGACAGTGGTTGTCAACAGTAGGTCCCCCTGGAGCACTTCCAACTGGTGCTGAAAATGATGTTTACTCCTGATGTAATTGGGACCAATCAATTTTAAGGCCCATTACTGGAAAGGATGACTGCATCAATCTGTAATGGGCCAGAAATGTGTTTGTCTCTTTTACACAAGCCGGAAAACAGTTTTCAACATCATTTGAGCAGGAATTAGAAAAGCTGTTGCCAATGATGATTGTCACCAGCTAGTCATTTTCTTAGTGTTGATGGACCCCAAAGTGTAGATGAGAGGAAAGAGGGCAGAGACACAGCTGACAGGCCATTAGTTAGTGGACTTAACAGCTCTTAGAAAATTCTTATCAGGGACAAACAGTAAGAGACAAATTCTTGTGCAGACAGGTGTGCCCAGCTTCTTGCTGAATCCTTAAGAGGGCAAAATGTGTTCATAGCTGCTTGTGCATAATTTAGTAATGTTATCATGTATGGTTTGGAATAGTTTTAGTATTGGAATAAACAAGAAGATAAAAGATTTCAGGAAAGGTCTGAATCTCTTAAACCCAGGTTTACTTGGCTCACTATGTAGAAGTTTGTTAGTTGATTGACAGTCTGAGATGTTTTGCAGCATTGTTAGAAATCTGTTTACTTTATGGCACTGAAGTGCATTCCACTGGTATCCTTGTAAGGTGAAGCATCTTCCAGACCCTGCTGGAGTAACTAGATCAGCATGTTTATCCTCAGTGGACTTTATGCATTTTATAAGACCTCGAGGTTTGGCCCCATTAAAATCAGTCTACTAATTATGAGCAGGCCCTGAATATTCTCCATGCTTTGCAAAAACTAGTTGCAATTCAGAGTAGGTAATCACATTTGAGATTAAAGATGAGAAATGGTTTTGTTCCAGTTACTGCTTCACAAAAAAATTCAACAATGTAACCACTTTTTATTGTAATTTCAAGTTGGGTAGAAACCCACTTTAAATTTAGTGGGTATATGTAATTTACTGTTTTCAGTTCAAAACTCAAGATGGTACATTTTTTTTCCCTTTTAGTTCCTCCTTTCTCGCTTGCATTTCCCACTGGTCTACTGTAACTCTTCATCTGGGTCTTTCACTCCTGCTCTAAAATTGTTATCTCAGTTAATTTTCCTATGCAAAAGCCAGCTGGAACAAATTTTTTGTAGACCTGTGGTCCTCATGAAGAGGAGCAATTCTTGAGCCTTTGGTGATTTTTTTTTTTTTGGTAGAGCCTGAGCAACCATTTGAAGTGAAGATTGAGTAAGGGTGTCGTGTAATGCCTGGAAATTCCAGTCAGGGTATGAGCCTCTTGGCTAAGCCAACTCAAGACGAAAAATGGCTTCTTCTCTGGGTGCTTCTGCTGTTTCCTTTCTTTTGCTGCTTCTCCCCCCCTCATGGGCTTCTTCACTTTCCCTCTTCTGATGCTCATGGGTGCACACACCAAGCTGGTTGTTTTGCTCTGTCTACATCTGTTTCCCTGCTCTCTCAGAGTATTTCTGGTTTTACTGTTCTAACATAGCACTATTAAAAAAAAAAAAAAATCACTAGATGGAGCAGAATAGCAGCTGTGTAATAGAGGCCAGAACAGTGTCCCAATGGGAGAGGGTCAGCATCCAGGGATTGAGGTTATTCAGGAAATGGGAAACATATTTTTTCTTTCTTTGGCCTACCTCTGACAAACTACTGTTCTGCTGCATAACATTTTTATTCTCACTGGAGTATGACAAGCTGCAGAATGGAGCAAATATATATTGCAGACATTTGTAAAATGCTAGATGACTTTCCCTCAGACAGAAGTAATAGGTATACTGGTTTAGGTGCAGGAAGAATAATAATTCACTCAGGGAAAGGTATAGCAATTGGCCTTGCATCTAATATAATTGAAAATGGTGAAATATAAAGGACTGTCACTGTCCTATTTCTCCCCCCCTTCCTTTCCCCGAAATTAACCACAATCCATTATTTCATGTACTATATGATCATGTCATTTGGGAGCAATAAGTGACCACATTTCCTCAACTTTATCACCACTGTTCTTGATTCTCTGATGTTAAATTCACTACATTCCTAATTTCTATTTTGAGCACATATGCTGGTCTTTAATTTGCAATTTACATGGATCATAGGGTGCTATTCAGAAACCTGTTTCTGCTGCCTTTGTGGTTTTCACCTCACCTCATGTGGTCATTAGGATGAACAGCATATAATTAACTAAATTCATGTAAAGCCCTGAATTGCAAATGCTTCTCTTCCTCTAGTTTCTTAAAAATTCGAGAAAATCTAAACATAACCAAAACAAAAGTTCCAGTGGTTTAAACCAGCTTTAAGAATCAACTTTTGTTTTGTATGTATGTGATAATTTGGGCTGTATCCATCAAACCTATTTATTTATTTCTTTTATCAGTGATTACACTTGTGTGTCACTCCTGGCAGATTAAAAATTATAAGATCTATTTGTGGGCAGGCAGCCAACAGTGAAGCCTGTTTAGGTTGTCTGCTTAGCTGAAGCCATATGGACACAAAATTACTTTCCTGTTGCATGTAAAATATTTGCCAAAAAGTAAATTTTTTTCCTTTTCTTTTCACAATACCATTTCTAGGAAGTATATTTGTCACTGACTACTGCAGTTTATGAATTTCTTGCATTGTACCCAGAGTGAAAATTCATATTGGAAATAGGAGAGGAGATAAATGAGAAACTTTAAGCTGGGAACTTTCTTGCTGGTGAAGTTGAGAGGTTGATTAACTTTGTGAAACAACAAAAGAAAATCTAAAAGGTTTCCCAGTAAAGGAGGAATTATTCTTTTAGTTTCTATTTCCTCTAAACTTTATTTTATGTTCTCCAACTTTTGCCTGAATATTCAATTTGTCAGACACTTGAATACCACGGACAGACTGTCATTAAGCATAATTTGGTAAGACAGCCCTTGGAAATTGACTTAGACTGGCACATGTGCTAGGGCAGGAAAAGGTTCACAAACCTTGAAGAGGGAAAAAAAGGATAACTTGTGGAGCTCTATAGTGTTCCTGAGGTCTATGCTGCTCCTATGATTGCTTTGCTAAATGGAGAATATTTGGGCTCTCCTATGTGTGGTTGAGCTTTCTGGCCAAAGTTTTCTGGGCCCATTCATTATGGTAGTGGCTTTTGCACGAACAGAAAGAGTCAGTCTTGTACTCAACATGCTGGAACACTCAACCTTCTTGTTCCCATGATTGTGCAAAGGAGCAAATATGTGGCGTTGTGGGGATGCTGAGGTGGAGTCATACCATTGAATTACATACAAGCTACATGTCTGTCTACTATTGAGAAAGAAATTCACTATGCTACAATTACAATTTTTCTTCAGTGTTGCTGCAATCTGCTAGGCTGCAGTGTTCAGTATCAGAGCAGGAGTTAGTTTATGCTAAAAATGAGTACGACATAGGAAAAGAAAGCTGTACTCTTAAAAGTCCTCTGAAATTTTATGATAAAACCTAATATTTGTGTCTTTGCAATGCTTTAATTTTCCACTATGCTCCTAAGCAAAACCATTTTTCTTTTTCAAATTGTATTTTATGCTTCTAAATTTCTTCCTTATTGTGTTACCTTGTGTGTGGGTCTTACCTGACAATCCCTGTAAAGCAGAACGCTGTTGGAATAAATTAGGTGGAGTTCTGTTGAGTTTGATGTCTGATTTGATGGGTCATTCAAAGCTTATTTATAAACTTCAAAATTCATTGTTTATTTTAAACAAAACTGTGTTTTGTTTGGCAGGTAGCCTATAAGAAGGATGTGCAAGATACTCATAGGTACACTGAAGTGCTGAACAGACCAGACATAAAGAAGGCAACCGAGATAACAAAGATAATAAGTGATGTATGTTCCCCTTTACTCTCTTTCTATTGTTTTAGACATGTAATTTTTTTACTGCAATTTTGATCAGATATTTTTAGAATGATGCTGGAATTCTCAAATGTCTTGAACAGAAAACCTGCACCCCCCAAATCCGCTAGGGGAGTTTGATTAAAAGAAATCCAAACATAACCAAAAGAAACCAGTCTTGCCTGGTAGGCTACAAAGTTACGGGTTTCCCCTTTTTAGATGTTGACAGGATCATCTTTGCATTTGGTGACTGATGTGAAAACATGAAAATTGCTAGAATTGGTTTCGTTTCAGGTTTATTAATGATAACCATTCTCAAGATAAGTCATGTGCTTGTATGCTGTACTGCAGTTCAGAAGACGTCCCAAACCTTTTTTTACCTTAAGATGAGAGAAGCTGGCATCCCAGGGTACCCCTTCCTTTCTCCATCTCAGCCGGCAGTAACAGGAAAATTTAATTCCCTGCTGTCCTTCCAAGAGCTGTGCAGATGCTGCTTCTTTCATGGGGGGTTCTCCTCCCTGAACTCCCCTCTCAAATTCTTTGCCCTTCCACTGTGACCTTGGCTAATGGACAGGTGAAGGAGCAGTTTGAGAAGCAGCAGTATGTGATGCAGTTTAGTATTTTATTGTAGACAAGTCAAACAATATATATACTAAAAACCCTGAGTCAAGATTTTAAGTAACTGGTAGCTAAATGTGAGACAGACTAGACACATTTGGAGAGACAGATTTAAGAGATCTGAAATTCACCTTTCAATATTCAAGATTTTTTGAAAACCAAGAACTTCTACTAAGTGTTATGCTCAACATGCAAATTTACTAATTGCTATTCAAGTGCTCTTAGAGTCAGAGTGGCTTTGGGACTTCTGTTTCTCCCAGTCTGTTCTTATGACGTGTCCTTGCTGATTCACAATGCCTGAGTAATGCAAGAAGCCTATTTTAAGCAATGGGTAATTTAGTTTGTGGTATTGCAAAGCACCTATTGTTGATTCATCTGTGCTCTTTTCTAATGCATTGTGGGAAAAAATTGCAGCAATTTGCATGGGAGGCAGTTCAGCTGGAGAGATCATGTAACATTAACCTTGCGGGACTAATTCTGCTCTGTGACACCACTGCAGTCTCACTGACATCCAGCAGTGGTAAAACTGAGAGTGGAATTTGACCTTACAGTTCAAAACAGTTGCCCCTCAGACTAGTTTTATTTCAAGACTGCTTTCAGTCAAGACTGCTGCAAATAGTCTTGTGTTAACTGTATTACCTGTCATAAGAAATGCTGAGCCGCTGTAACTCATTCTGCCTTGATTGAGAGGACAATATTTCTCTGGCTTAAGCTGTGCATTTGGTTAAAGTTGAATTTTGTGAATGCCATACATGATACAATTAAGGAGCTGAACCCTGAGAAGGGCTTTACTCGGTGCTGATTTGAACTGTAGTGTCAATGTAGACCATTACGTGAGACTTACAGCTTTAATGCTTACGTTTCTCTTGATAAACCAAACCCAAACAATTTATTAGTGATTCATATTCCCCCTCCCCCCCCCCTTTTCTTTTTTTTTTAAGGCTAAGTACAAGAAAGGAAGGGGAGAGCTGAATAAGGAGCCTGCTGTACTTGGAAGACCAGATTTTGAACATGCTAAAGGAGTTTCAAAACTTTTAAGCCAAGTAAGATTCTCCATCATTTTACAATGATTTCGTCCAAATATCTCATTCCTAGTAATGCAAAGAAATACTTAGATTTTTAGATTATTTTCTCTAATGGCATTGAAGATTATGTTCTCAAACTTTTCATATAGTATTGCAATGACTGGTAAGTTTTGGATTCTTAGGAAACCAAATACACATTTTGAAGCAAAAATATGAGCTTTGACTACAACTTGTCTCTCATTGAAATGGTGTATATTTATACAGATTATCTAGGATTTCTAAAATATTAACTATGTAATTTAGAGGCAAATTTTGCTCCTCATTCAGTTTAAGTGGAACCTTACCCTCTGATTAATCCCACTGAAGTAAGTGAGGTCTTTTGTGTAGCTGCTTGCTAATGTGAGTAATGGGATCTGAATTTGGTCTGACATGTAAACCACCCGCCTTCCTTCCCTCTGAAATGGAACCTTTTATGTTCTACCGTTATATATTAACCTCAAAAAAAAAAAAAAGGAAAAAAAAGAGTCCTTAACTAAAAAGAAATCTGAAATAGAAATATTCCCTCTTCCTCTTAGTAGTTTTCTACTCATAAGACTCTACTACAGATCATCCTGACATTGTGAGAATGGATTTTTCACTGCTGATCTGTTTTTGCTTTTTTTCCTTTCCCCCACTTTTTTTTTTGTCTGAAGTAGTTCTTTAACAGTGCCTTGTATAATCCTTGCTAGTAACCCTTAGAGCTTTTGAAAACCCAGGAACTGCCCTCCTGTAAGAGGAGGATGGTGCCCTTTGATTGGAGAAGGCTGTGTCAGCCTTCCCAGAGCCAAAAACGCCCCCAAGTGTAAACAATGTATGAACTAGGACAGACTCAACTTCAGTAATATGTAACAAATACTTGTGATTTGGCTAGATACTAAATGTCTTCCGTAGAACTAGCATAAAATGAGAATAATGTGCCGTAGAGAACAAGCTGCAAAACAGTGCAGGGTCTGCAGGAGGCAGAGCTCCTTTTGCTGTTATCCTTAGATACCTGCTGCATAATTTCCTCTTGCACACTATTGTAAACTTTGAAGTATTACACAATGAGAAAAAGAAGGAAATAAATGTTTTTTATTGCTTTGTTGATGTGGTGATGTGCTCAGAATCAAAATGAGTTTGTGTTTTTCAAATAGATTTCTGTCTTCTATTTTATAACGGATTGTGTTCTCATTTCTCTGCTGATGAGCAAGTCTGCTAAGAGATTATTTTGTGCTTAGCATTGTGCAGGCTTGGAAGTCAGCCTGTACTTTCTAGAAAGAGCCAGTGCAATGCTGTTCAGACCTGGGTGTCACAGGAAAGGGGACTGTTCATTTAGGAAAAATTTTCAATGGTTTTTAAAAGGGTTCATATCTAAATTTAGTGTGTAATGTCCTTTATATCTACTCCATGGCTGCCTACACACTCCTTTCCTTGCAGCCTTCTTCAGAACCTAGTGAGCTTGCAGCTGCCTGTTTTTGCCAATGAGACCAAACCGTAACCCTTTCCAATAGCCCTGTCCCTCTTCCCGAGCCTGGTACCCAGGAGATTGTGGCCAACAATCACAACAAGTGAAAAATATCAGCTGGATCATGGGGTCCTGCAGGCTGATGAGCCAACTGCATGGAAGGCTTCATCAAATGTGCTTTCTATCTCGTTTTTATTAGATGTGCTTTTTATCTTGGACAATGCAAGCTGCATCTGCAAATGCTTTATAATAGAGCCTTTTCACTGCCAGGAACTGGGATGGCAGCAGTTCTAGTTGAGATCCTTCTGTGAAAGGCAGCATTTACTGTGCAATTTTAACTTTATAGAGTCCAAATAGTGCAGAAGGTATGACAGGAAGAGAGGAGAAGTTGACAAAATGTGTTGTGCATTTGGTTTATTTGTAAAGAATGTTCTTACTAAACCTTGGTGGTCCAAACTCTGCAGTCACTGGTCCTGGATCCAAGTTTTGGGATCCTTTCTTGTCTTGTCCTCTCCTTAGTCTACATACACTGCTGTGGCTGCTTGCAGTGTGTGTGATGGGGACTGTGCTTTTGAAAAGGAGGCAGTGCCTCAGCCTGACACTCTGCCTGCAGCAGCGTGGAGGGGGCAAATACTGGGCAGCCCTCAGCAGCAGGGAAGTGCACTCAGCAATTCCCCCACGGACTCCGAAGGGAAGGCAGTGGCCATCGGTTGTCTAATGTTCTTATATATTATTTGAATCGTTATAACACTTAGACACTAATCATAAATCAAGAGCACAGAAAAATGAAGATGACCCCTGTGTCCAAAGAGTGGGGTGATGGGGCAGGATGAGGAATGCATCTGTACTGGAGGAGAGGAAGAGACCTAAATATGGGTCAGTCATGTCAGTTCTCTTCATGCAAGGATCATGAAACAGGTTTGTAACACTTACAAGATATAAAAAATAGTAAAGTTAATGATCTTTTTATTGTCTCCAGACTTTCTGGCTTTTAGAGTTTCCATTTGTTTCTCAGAAAATGGGAAGATCATAAACTTTTTGTCTTGAAAGTTGATAATCTGCCTTAATTGCATGAATCTATAAGCTGCAACATGCAGAGAAATATTAGTTATTTGACCCTCACAGTAAATTTGCAAAGTTGACAATTCTGATGGATGTAATGGGAAGAGAAGATGATAACATGTTTTAATGTGGTGCATATGTGTAGGTAATTTACGGAGTATAGAGAACAGGAGCAAGAAGAGGTCAGGCAGTGTGGGTGTAACGAAGGGAGAAAGCAATCAAGGCAAGCAGGAAAGCAAACAAAGCGAAGAAAGTAGTGTTAATGTTTGACTGGCACTCAAGGCTCTACAGAAATCACTGTTTTCTCTCTCTCTCTGCTTTCTTTCCTTTTTTATTTTTTATTTAAGAAAGCTTTTGACAACAACAGCAGCAAAAATAATAGCTCCCAGAACCAGTATATTTACACACAGCATGTGGTAACCCTTTTCTGTTGATTTAAAATGAAATTTAGAACAGAAACTATGTTAGCCCTTGTGAAAACATGAAGCTTGTCAATTTGCTGAGTGTGCATTGTATAATTTGGGCTATTTTTTTGTGTTTTTTAAAATTAAAACAAGCTCTTTTTCATCCCCTCTTTATGGTTTTTAATGCATTTTATTTGCTTTTCCAAAGAGCTGCTGGTATGAAGTATTCCTCTTATGGTGTTCAATAGTTGGTTTTAGGATGAATAATTTTGAATATTAATATTTCTTGCTGAATCTGGTGCTTATTGTTTTATGGATAAAACTCTTAGAGGTAGAATGTTTTTCAAAATGCACCTTCTCTGAGATTTTCAGTAACAACCTGAAGAGCCTAGGATTTTCTCAGTCTTTCTTTGCTTTAAACTCTGCTAGTGCTTTTAGCAATGAATGGTTCAGTTTTGCTCTTTGTTTATGCTACATTTCCTTCAATATATATGTGCTCTGACAGGTTTTTTCCTTTTTTTAAGATGTTTTCATATGGTCATGAGGAAATGCTTTAGCTGCAAGTGTCTGCTTCATCATGGGATCCCAGTGGTTGAATGATTCAATTTTTGTAGTTTCTTTGTAAATCTGAACAGTGGGTGATGTCATCCTCTTCTGAAACTGAACACTCCCTGTGTGAACAGCTTTGAACTACAGATTTGATTTAGGAATGTTGCTGCTAAGCTTCAAAAGACACTGCTCTGTCCAGCTGCAATTCTGACTTTTATAGGTTTTGTGCAAGGCCGATGAGAAGTTTGTTTATCCAGGCCTTATTTAATTCCAATTTAGTTTTCCAGGGATGTTGTTGTGTTAAAAGCCTCTGCAGTCTGCTCTTTCTTAAGCAGTCTTTAGAGTGCAGCCTCCACGCATTTCTTTTAAATTAACCCCCACATATAATCTCTAAAAAAATAAACAAACTTAAGACTTTAATGAAGATGCTAAATAAGTAAACATCCTTTTAAGCCCTCATTAAAGTAAAGCTCTTGGCTAATGATGAAATTTGTAGATAAGTGTCCACTGACAACTGTCAATTCTACTCCCACTTGTTTGCTCTTCCACCATATTACAGCTTTGCTAAGACCTCCCCCTTTCAGATGGTTTAGAAATCATATGAGGTACTTTTCTTCCTTGTTTTTATTCAGAACTCTTCCACTCAGGCATATTTCCTCTCTTTAAAACTGCATTCACCCTGTTCAAAAGAAGGATGAATAAATACTGTGTGCTTTCCTTCACCATGACTCATCCATGGGCTTACTCTTCTTTCTTCACTCTCTCCCACCCCACGCTTCCTTTCAAAAGGGAAAAAGGACCAGGAAAATGTTGATAAAAGAGAAAGTGTATGTCTGTGTAGCTTTCAGTGCAACAAATCCCCTATGACAGGTCAGTTAAATGACTGCTGGAAGCGCTCTGGAGACACTGCTGGGGTTGTCTGATACTACTGCGTGTGCTCTGCTTTGCCCCAGAGCGACCTGTGCGATGGGGAGGGGAGCAAAGGCACTGAGCTGAGCAGCCAGGGGAGGCAGCAGGGCCCAGAGCTGTGAGACTGCCCTACTGCAATCAGAACATTTACAGCCACCTTGGTTGGGGGGCTCCTCAAATTTTGGGACCCTCCAGCACATCGGCATTAGAACATGGGGCCCTGTGAAGACTGGGTTCACTGGTCCCCCCTCTGTCCTTCAGTGGTAGCAATGTGATCTGAAGTGACACTAAAGAGGATCTGTTACTGGAACCTCTAGATAGAAATGTATTGCTAAAAAAAATTTCTAAATGATGGCATATAATGGCTGTAGCTGGAAGATGGCAAGCTGGTTGTGAGGAGAGGTCTCTTTGGCACCAACATTTTCCCACTTAACAAGAATTTTGAGTACCATGTTGTGCATTTGGTCTGCGTGTGCTGTTTGTGGCCATTTGTTGGCCAGGAGAAGGCAGCCTGCATTGGATATTTAAAGTCTTATGCTTGGTGGTGTTGTGATGTGGGTAAAGGACTAAAAGACAGTTTTGCTCATCCTGCTGACTTATCTCTGGCTTTTTGAATGACATATTACAGCACTGCCTGATTTTCATTAGCAGGCAAGTTTTGGATACACCTTTTAAGAGAGAAAAGCCCTCTGATTTATTCCTTCACTGCTTGTTCAGAGCATGGATTTGCCTTTGTCTTTGTATTCACATATATGCTTTTGCACTTGATCCAATGCCAAGGCAAATATTGAACAATATAAACCAGATGAATCTACCAGAAGGCAATAGATATTCTCTTCTTCTGTAGTGTGAAAGATTACGAAGTTCATCATGTGTTCAGATATAGTTTCTCCTTAAAAGTAACGATGTTTTAGAATTTCCTTACTTAGAAAAATTAACCTAAGTGCTGGAATCATAATGTAGCGCTTGAACACATATGGCTACTTTCTGTTTGTGTGGCTTAGTTTTGGTTTCTTGTTATCCTCATTAATGAAATAATGGGCATTGTGGCTAAAGATAATGAGGTTGCATAAGCTAAATCATGTTGAGGGTCTTTTGAGGCAAGGAAGAACTGAAAAGGAAAAAAACCCTCTTCCCACAGCTAAAGCTGAGGAAAAAAAAAAAGAAAATTGTTTGAGGTGGCTTAACCACTTTATCAGACATTCATGTGGGAATAGAGAAAAAAGGAGTAGGGAAAAATCTGTGTATTTATTTAGTGCAGAGCGTGGTAAATTGTAATGGATGTTGCATAGGCTCAGATATCAGATGTCTGCCTAACATTCATGAAAGCAGCATAATTCAGACTGAACTTTATTCTCCTTCATTATGCCCAGCTGTTGGAAAGAAGCAGACATGTGTGCAGAGTCTCCAGATGTTTGATGATCACTCACAAAGGGAGCAAAGGAGGGAGATACACTATTTGTTCAATTTCATGTTTTCAGATTCTGAATTCAGTTTTTTGGCGAGTTTTATGGAATTTTTGTGATGTATTTACTCCTAGTGCCTTTGTCTCCATATTCATGTATTGCTTATTTCCTCTTATATGTGTTGTCATTCTCCCTTTTTCTTTTGAAGGAGAAGAAAAGATGGTGAAAGTGATGGCAGGCAGTCATTTAATTATGCTTTCTAGCACTGCAGTGAGGTGGGCATTGTCCCCAAGAAAGGATTGTACTACAGAGAGATTCCTAAGTGTCTCGTTGGACATTTCTGGCAGAATTAAAAATCGACCTGGCTGTTCTAGTGACAGTCTAGCATAGTGGGAGTGACACGTGGACCTGGTGGTGGGAAGTTTGATTCTGACTTCCCACTTTAAGTGGTTGAAAAATTTACAAGTAATTTGTTTTACAAATTTTACAATTTATTCACCTTAGAATTTTTTTTTGGTTAAAACTACAATTTTGATGTGAATGATTTTTATGAATCTAATGATTCTCAGTGAATAGATTATTATTGCTAGTCAAACAGTTCTATTTTATTTGATTACTCATGTGAGTCATATGGCTTTGTTTCTGTTTTTTTATAAATCCTTCCAAACCACAAATCACATATTTAAAAATTTAGTAAAATTCAGATGCAAAAAACTTAATTTGAAACCAACAGAAGACTGTCACAGATGTGGGTAAACTGAGCTTCTTTAAAATCTGTTTAAAGATTTATGAATAAAGCAATTGCATTTAATAAGCTTCTTTGTAGTCTGAATTCTCTATGCCTTTTTTTAAGTGCTACATGTTAATCTTAGACATGTTTGTTCTGGTGAAAGGTGAAATACAAAGAGAAGTTCACTAAGGAAATGAAGAGTCACCAGTACAATCCTCTTGACAGTGCTTCCTTCAAGCAAGCACAGATTGCATCCACCTTGGCAAGTGATGTAAGTTAATTGGCTTTGTATTTTACATGCATTTACATCCTGCATAACCTAACATTTGTTCACAAGTAGAATTTCTTTTTTCATCTTATGAATTACTCTGAGCTACAGTCTCTGCTGTACAGAGTGTAGCAAGTACAGCATGTTATCCATTTCTTCCTCTGCTTCTGACAGAGGGTCTGAACAGTTTTTCATAACCATTTTAGATGAGATTCATCATGCTTAATTTTCTGTGTCAAAAGGTGTGACTGCTTACTCTGAGATAATTGCCTTGTACTTGGTCCCTTTTTATTAAGGAAAGAAATAAGCAGGTCTAGAGGTCAGTTCTTCTCCCCTGTTAGAGGTGCCTGTCTTTAGATGAGCAAAGTACTGGCATCTCTCCAATGGTTATAGAAGGTTACATGAACAGTTCAGATTTGGATGTCTGTCTTTTAGTCTTCATTCTCCTGGTTGAACTTCTCAGTGGTATTACAAAATACAGCGGTCACTAGGTTCAGCAAGGAGTGTCTGCTGCTGGAGAGAACATCTATATTGAGTGGGATGATATATTTAAAAGTGTGTCTAATGCTAAAAATATGAGCTCTTCTTTGAGGCTATGAACCCAGATAGCCAAGACAAGCCTTCATTCTGTAGTCCAGCATTTCCAAAGTGTGTGGCATCACACAGTGGGAACAGGAAAGATTGGCTCTGGGAAGGGTGAGAAGATTATGTAATTATTTCTATAAATGTGTAGCTGAAAATTAGTTGAAGCAGTTATTATTGTGAGAAATGGGCAAATTGAAGTGAAGAACACAACACATATGTGGAGATAACTAAAGGTATTAGTTTAAAAGCTCTGTCATCCAAGATAGATAAGGTAGCTTGTTTTCTTCCTGTAAAGTTGGGCACCCAGCTCTCAGAAGAATGGAAAATCCTATTATAGGCTGATAGGAAGTTATCTTCTGCTGCTTCATTATCTTTTGCTTTAGGTCACCATATTGCTTATATTTGGTGAAAGCAATCTGTATTAGATAAGATATCCAGGAGCACTTCCCTTTAACTGCTGTATATCAAACTTTTAAATTGGACAGTTGGTGTAATTCGTGAAGCAGGGGAAGAAGAATAAGAATTAAAGGTGTTTAAAGTGATTAGACCCAAAGTATTGAGGAAGATACTCTGGTTTAAGTGGGGAGTGGGAGGAGAGGGGAGAGGCAAAAAAGAAAATTATTTCTAGCCTGAAAAGTCATATAAAATATGATTTTGTTGTAAGTATCCTTTTCTGGAGGAAAAGTTTGAGTAGTTCCTAAGTACTTACTCATAACAGAATGAGTCCTATATTGTTCTTCCCTTTCTTTGAAATAATAGTAGATGACCACCATCTAGTGGCTGGGAGAGGTTGTTCAGGCAAGCACTTAATGTTTTCTCTTTCTGGAGGGTCACACTGTAATACAGAGCTGTGAATTATTTTATTAATCTTTAGTTTGCATAACCTGAATTCTCCTTCCAGGTGAACTACAAGAAAGATTTGGAAAGCCTACGTGATCCAGCATCTGATCTACCAAACCTGCTGTATTTAAACCATGCTTTAAATATCAGCAAAATACAGAGTGATGTAAGTTGCCTTTTTAAGAATGACCTGAAAAATAAACCTAGTAAGGAATGTACTATGTATAGTCACTGTAGGAAACACGTTTTTGGTACTTGCTACATGCTCTCATATGTAGTGGGCAATAGTGTTGTAACTGTAGTAGGTGAGGGGTGTAGTGAAGAAAAATGGGTTTTTATGAAGAGATAGTTCAGTTATTAGAACAGATAATAGGTACTGTGGAAGAGTCACACAGACTTCTGATGTTGAGTGTTTCTTCTCATATATCTGAAATATTGTCTGTTTTTTTCTTTGTTCTAAGACCTAAAATACTTATTTCCTTGCAAATCTCGTTTTGTCTAAGATCTTGCTTTCATCTGCAAATCTCTGTACAGAAGTGACAATTATGCTAGATTAATATTTGGACTTTTTAAATGAACAGCCTCTCCAGTGCTAGCTTACCTTTGGGCTTCTCTGGCTAAACTTTTTTCCCCTCCTAACTGTCTGAGTCTTCCTACACTGGGTCAGATAATAGGCACGTGCTCCGTTCTGCCATGTAGCAAGACATGTCCCTTGATGGGGCTGGTGGTTTGATACATGGTCACGGTGAGCAGTTGAAGTAGGAAGGAAGAGCTAGGAAACCCCTGGCTCCTGTGCCATGATGGAGGTTCTTTCCCACTCCAAGAGCACCCATGCTGCATGTGTGGTGCCTGCATGTGTGGTGCAGGGTGGTTAGCTGCATTTGTCATCTTTACTCCAGAAACCACAGCAGGCCTGCAGAACTGCTGTGGAGAGGCACGAGTGGGTGGTGTTGGGAAGGAAGGAAGGTTGCTCTATGGTTGGCAGGAATTCAGTCTTTCATAGGCAATTAACTCTAATGAGTAGGAGAATACTGAGTCATCTTTTGATGATGCTTATGCCTAAAATAATGAAAATAATTCATCTATACTTGATATTTGTGTTGCTTTTTGGAGAATTGAAGCTTGCATTTTGTCAATCTCACACTGTGAAGCTAACACTATCCCCTTTTGTATAAGTAATAAATGAGTTGGACTCTTTCTCTCCCTGCATTCTTCATGCATGTTTTGGCCCAAATCTAGTTTCTTTGTAGCGTACGATAAGATTGGCAGTGTTTTTGCTGATTAAATGAACACCCTCAGAATGAACTTCATCAGTTTATCACCTTTTCTCTAAGGAGATAGAAACCTGTACTTTCCCTTAAAGCAGATCACATCTTGCAAAATGTATTTCTTTTGGTCTGGAGGGGTTCATTCATAATGTCCATGTGATCCTCTGTGGACTCTGTAAATACTGTCTCTGGTTTTTGGATTGTCCAGATCCCGGTGGCTATTTCTATTTGCTGCAAGAAGGAAGAGAAATGCTTTGCCTATCCCTAAGCTCTCCACTAAATATTTGTCTTTTACAAAAATCCCATTTTCACGATCCTTCTCAGATTTGACCTCTGCATGTCATCACTTTTATTTAAACACATTTTACTCTTCTGCCTTTCTTCTTGCTATCCCAGTAGATTCCTTGTGTTCTCCTTGTCTCTCCACAGCTCATACCAAATCCGTCTTGTAATCTGCTACCATTGTCCGAATCAGTCTTCCTGACTTCCCTGTGTTAACTGATTTCCAAAGACTGATGTTATGGTCTGTTTCCTTTTTTTTTCCTCCTGAAACGCAGAGCTGCTTGCTAATTGCCCAGTTTTGGTATTTCCCTGCAGTATACCTTTCTCCATTGAACTTTATGTTTCTCATTATCTTCTACATAACATAGCTACACCTGCACCTGTGTGACAGATTGAAACTTGTATGGTTAATTAAACTCATAAACTAATATTGTTGATTGAATGAATGGGTTTGCTGATTGATCGGGAGTGTAGGTGTGTGCAACTTTATGAAGCACTTATACTGTAATATCAATGCAAGGCTGTTACACAAGTCAGCCTCCATGGGAATAAATTCCAGCAGTTAAGAGGAAAGCTTGAGGGGCATCTTTGGACATAAATAAACTGGTTTTGATAGGTCAAACTCATCCTGGTTTTTTTATTTTGATGAGTACGAAAATTACAAGGAGGAATTGTCCCTTCATACGGTTTTTCCTGGTTTCACTTGGGATGGAGGTTATTTTGTTCCTAGGAGCTGGTGCAGTGCTGTGTTTTGGATTTAGGATGGAAACAATGCTGATAACACACTGGTGATTTAGTTGTTGCTGAGCGGTGCTTACACTGAGGCAGGCACTTTTAAGCTTCTCATGCAGCCCTGCCATTGAGGTGGCTGGTGGTACATGAGAAGCTGGGAGAGGACACAGCCAGGACAGCTGACCCAGCACGGCCCAAGGGATAGTCCATACCATATAGTGTCAAACTCAGTATATAAATTAGGGGAAAGTTGGCCAGGGATTCCTTCTCAGGGACAGGCGGAGCATTGATAGGTTGGTGGTGAGTGACTTCTTTTCATTTGCATCCTTTGTTTTTTTCTTGAGCTTTATTTCACTCTCTTTTTGTTATTTTATTACTGTTTATTACTATTATTATTATTATGACTACAAATTTTATTTAAATTAATTAACTGTTCTTATCTCAAACCACAAGTTTCCTCACTTTTACCCTTCTGATTCTTTACCCCATCCCACTAGGGTAAAGTGTGTGAGCAGTTGTGTGGAGCTTAGTTGCTGGCTGTGGTTAAACCATGACAGATATGTATGTAATTCTGGTATGAACTATGGAGACACAAAATTTGACACTTTGATACATGTAGAACAGCTAGTTTAATGTTTTTCACGTTTTAAATCTATTCCTATTGTGGAAACTTAGAGATAGAAGTGAAATACAGGCTAAGAAAGGGGAAATTCAGTTGTATTTCATTTTATGGAACAGGGTGAATAAATAAATCTTAAGAGACTGAATCTGGTGCTTGTAGTTTAGCTTAATGTAGCAAAAAGTTATGAGTTTATGAGTTTCATCTCATTTGATTTTATAGAATTTTTAAAAAATTTTGTTCCATTAGCTGAGGAATGGAGTAAAAGTATGAGATCAGTATCTGTAGATGGAGGTAATTTTCATCTGTTTCCACTGATTTTGTTGTGTGACATTTATAGTTCTTTCCACTAGGAGGCAAACGCAGACCATCATATGTACTCCTTTGCACTTCAAGGGTAAATAATAATTATTTTTGTTGAACATAAACATTTGACTTTTAGATTAGCAGGACAAGCATTTTCTCTAGGGATGTACAAAAGCTATTTTCTAAGGTGTGGTTGTGGTGGTTTTTTTTTGTTTGTTTGTTTGTTTTTTGTTTTTTTTTTTTTTTAGTTTCATCACAACATTTTAAATACAAATTTGACAGAACTCCCTAGTTCATAGGACTAAAATATAGTTTCTTTTATGCTTTTTCTTTCATATTTATTTTAAATAGTATTTAAATTCCAAAATCTTCTTTATTTTGTCTGTGAAAACATTCTTGGAAATTTTTTGTTTCAGTATGAATATAAGAAATTGTTTAAGCAAAGCAAGTATTTCTGTAATTTCAGCCCAGACACTGCAGAACAAATCCATCTCAAAGAAAATGCAGTGCTTCAAAGTCAGGTGTTCACAACCACAAACAAACTCATCTTGCAAAGAGAAAAATGCAGCATTTTAACAGTGATTAAATCATGCACAAAACCACATGATAGATTTCACTGATGTGCAGTACATATTCAGTCAGAAGCACCCCATGAGGAGAGAGTGTTTTTGCAGGACCCAAGCCTAATGCAGAAGCCTGATGAGGAAAGACAAATTCAGACATGACTGTTTTGGAAGAGACATAGAAATTAAAATTACATTACTCACTATAAATGTAATATTTTTATTTGTAGCTATTTGCTTTCCTTTAAGGCTTGTGTCAACCATTCCATCATGCCCCACACTGACTGAGGGAGATAAGTAATGTGTCTGTCAGTCTTAATCAAAAGAGTGTGAATGAATGAGTTCAGAAAAAAAGTGTATTTCCTTTGTGAGTTAGCATAAAGGAATAAGTTGATGTCTTAAGCCTCTGTCCTTCACTGTGATTTTGGTGCTAGCTCTAAGATCACGGTCCCTGGTAGATGTGAGGGGAATGTTGGTGCCAGACTGGACCCTACCAAGGCAGTAGTTTTCCTTCCCTTCTCCCTCCCACAGGTACAATGACAAGTGCATTTGAGAGTGGTGCTTCTGAGCCTGAAACAAAGACAAACAGATTTTGTTGTTGTTACAGTAAATGTGTTGTTTTATGGAAACATAGCAGGGGATCCTATTAAAAAACTGCCAACATTTTCAGCAGAGGTCATTTGGCCAAACGCATGCACTTGGTTTAAAGATTGTATTAATGCTCCTTACTCCTGTTGTCTTCAAAGTTCACCATTTCTACTGTAGGAAAGGAATCAATGACTCCAAAAAATATTACCTTATCTAACTGCCCTATTTCCTCAACAGGTTAACTTTGGGAGGAGTCTTTGAAAACATCTAAGGAGTATGGCTAAGACAGGATTTATTTCTTGCCAAGGCAAGCAGTCAGATCTCATATTCTCTCAGCTGTTAACAGACTCTATTTTAATTTTCCTAGGTCAAGTACAAAGAAAATTATGAAAAATCTAAAGGCAGATCAGTCCTGGAGTTTGTGGATACACCAATGTATCAAGTTTCAAAGGAGGCTCAAAAAATGCAGAGTGAGGTAAGTAAAAATGTACTTTTTGAACAAGTAAAATTTAGATCAACAGAAAAGTTAACAGACATCTTGTACTCAGGTTAAGAAAATGTACGAAGCAGAGAGTTAAATAGCGGATATGGTAGAATTATACTGAGTAATCTCTGCTATTCTGTAGTTCTTTTCTTCTTGTGAATTTGCTTTTTTCTCAAAAGGCCATTGGTACTAGCAGTACACACACATCATTTAATTGAGAAGCTCAAGAGGCATCTAGATCAGAGATTAATAACTTTAAATTTTCACTTCAATTCCATCTTTAGGGAAGGATGGTTCTCATGTGGGAGCAAGTGAAGGCACAAAACCCAGTCCAACCCCGTGATTTAACTGAAACATCCTCCTGCCTTTCCAGCCTGGGAAACTCATCAAGGAGGAAGGACTATTCCCAGGCTCCAGAACAGCACTGGCTGTCCTGTATCAGGCCATGTTTTTTTAACTTTAAAAAAAAATAAACTTCAAATGATGGAGATTTTGTGACTTCCCAGACAATCTAGTCCAGCACGTTACCGTCCATCCTGAGTGAGATGGATGCACCTGTGTCCCCATGCTGCAGTTTGATTCCATTAGTTTTGCTGTGTCATGGGAAACAGATGATCTCAGGCTCTTGGTAGAAACTTTAATGAGTTTCAAACCATTACCTTGTGTGCCATTTGTTTTCTCTTTTCTCTACCAAGCAAACTGTTTCTTTCACAGATCAGGTTCAACATTCTCTTTGGACACACTATACATATATTTTTGTCTATATCATATCTGTTTCTATAAATAATCTAGATAATGAAGTGCATAATGAAGTTGCTTATTAGTGTGAAATGAAACTTACGGCAGGGCTCATTTCTGGGTCTATTTACAATGTCTCTTCTGAAATATGCTTGGAACTGCATATGTGTGTGCCACTAATTGTTGGTTTTCCTACAATAGAAAATGTACCGCAGAGATTTTGAAGAAGGGGTCAAGGGAAGACCTTCACTGGATTTAGACAAGACCCCAGAATTCTTGCATATAAAACAAGTCACTAATCTTCTGAAAGAGGTAAAGGATTTTTATTTATTTTTTCTGTTGTTGTAAATGAGCAATAAGCAGCATCACTACAATCTGCTGAGTGCTGAATAACTTAAAATTTTCTTGGCAGCTACATACAAGTCACTTCACAAGCAAAATTTCTTCACATCATTTTGTATTCTGAATAGTCCTGTGATAAGGAAATTATAAAGCTCAGCATACCTGAACCAGACTATCACTTCTCTTTTCAGATAGATAAAGGGGTGGAAGGAAGCATTTCTACTGGTGTCCAGATAGCAGTTTTTCCCTTTGAGTAATTATTTCACGTTTACGGTAGCCTGTTGTGGTTATATGAATCCCTTCAACTGCATAGAGTCTCTTATAATTAACTTAATTAAAATAATTATCTATCATACATGTTATGGATAAAAATAAAGAAGACCAAAATTCCATAATAGAGCTGTGATATTATATAACTGCTTTAAGTTCGTTTTGTTAGAAGGTACAGGTTTTCTGTATGCCTACTGTTTCTTTAAGATTTGTGAAATGTTCTTCAGTGGTATGTGTCACTAAAAATGAAATAATTTTTTTCCATAATTGAGAATCCTTCTACCTTTAGTATTTTTATATTGTTATTTAAAACTGGTTTCATGTTAGGTTTTGAGTATTGTTTGGCTTTGTGGATTCTGGTTGCTATTTGACCAAATTTAGAAGAGCTAGAACTGCTAGAAGAGAAGAGCAGATCTGCTAGATATCCTGCCTTTGAATCGGGGAACTAACAATACCTTATTTTAATTTATTGTATTAAGAATAGATTTTTTTTTTTTTTTTGCCAAAAGAAATAAAGCACATTAGAATTAAAACCCCTTGAAA
>WEKY01019667.1:0-21952 GCA_013390045.1 Picathartes gymnocephalus | reverse complement strand
TAAGAAATCACCAGTTGTAAAACCCCCAAAAACATCTCCTTGCCTTTTCGTATAAATTTTTGTATTTGCAGGAACAACTGAAAATATTCTGAAAAATATTTCACTGCATGAGTGTGTGTTCATTTAGACTGGGTGGAACCAAGTCCCATGTAAATATTTCTCATTCAATGCTTGTTCTGTCAAGTCAGGATACACTCTCTGATCATCCTCTGATACATCCTCTGGTCACCTCATTTCTTCTCTCATTTCCTTTTGTACTTAAAATATATTTTTCTTAAAGGAGGATGGCAGAAGTATGCAGGATTTCAGCGCAGTTACACTTCTTTTAGCTCTGGAAACATTTTCCCAGACAACACTTGGATTGATCTGTCTTTTCCACATTGCATCACACAAACAGTTTTACTCATTCTGTTATTGAACAGTGCACTCTTTCTTTAGGTCTTTAACAACTGGTGATTTCTTAGCTTATAGAATTAATTCCTTTTATTTGTGTTTGTATTCAGGACCTTTCACTTTGCTGTTGACTTTACACCATTTCTGTTATTCCAGTCCCAGAAGTCATCCCCTACTCTCTATTTATGATGGCTCATAAAAGCCTTGTGCCAGGCTCTCTCTGCCAACAGCACAGATGAGACACTGTACTTAAAAAGTCCCTAAGGAGCTACTTTAGGAAATTCCCTTGTACTGTCCACTACTCCTCCCTTCTCTCTTAAGTAGTTAGTTTTACACCTAACTTAGAAATCTAAACCTAAAGGCATAAGGTCTACTCCATAAAGTCTAGAAAATTAAATACAGTTTTTCATCTGAGCTGATAAGTGCATTTTTATCCAATGCTATACAAAGTTCTAATGTGATGTGATCTACTTTATTTGCAGAGAAAATAATTTCAAAGAAAGGCTCTGTATTAAGTTTACTCTATTCTACCTTTGGTGATGACACATTTCAGTTTATTCTTCTTTTTTCATCATGTGTGTTTACATAATTTTTCAGAATTTTAACTTTGGTTATGACTAAAACTAAATAAATTTTTTGTTAGTAAAACATGGACACTATATTATCTAGTCCTATAAATATGATTACCTATCACAAAAGTTTTAGAGTTACTGAGGTTTCTTCTGTGGTTGTAAATAACTTCTGCCTGTGAATGGATACTCTTCCCTCAAATTCTGATTTTGCTAAAGACCGTCCATGGCTCTAGATAGGGATGAAGTAACTTCCTAGATGGCATAGTCTATGGGGCTATCTGTCCTCTCAGACTGCTTTTGGCATACTGCGCTGTCACAAGCCCTTGGGTAAGATAGGAGAGAAGGAGAGTCCCAAGGGATTAGCAAAGGCCTCAAGGTACTGTTTGCTACAACAAACCTTAGCCTTCAAAAGTGAGCTATAATGCAATGTAGTCAATTAACACTTCAATATCTCCAGGGGTTTCAGTTAAAAGTAGAATTTGGGTCCCTTTCCTGCTCCACAGAACCCTCCAAAACATAGCCAAGTCTCTCCACATCCCCACAGTAGTAGCTGTGTTCCAGTAGTGAGCAATGTACAAATTCTAGAGAACAATAAAACACTATGCTGAGTAAAGGTCACAACTGATCATCAGGGACTTATGGCTGTATACATGATATCAACGTCACATAACATCAGTAGAAATTTACATGGAAAACAAAAAGACTAGATATACATTCCAATTTGGTAAAGTTAAATGTGTGTCTGGTTGTAGAAAATGCCTGGATTCTGCCAGAATTTAACCTTTCATTTTTGATCTCCACAGGGGAATGTAAAACAGTGATGATTTTTTTTTCCAATGATGAAGTTGTTAGATCCTAAATTTCCAGCTGCCTGTACTGACACCTTTTCAAGGACTCTATGAGAACAATTTAATCGTTTCTTTCAGCAGAAAAACTGACTCCATTAGATTGCAGTGGCCCAGAGGACCAAGAGCAGCTGTTAAAATGCAATCACTGTTGAGCTCATATAAATTGTTATAAAAGTTCTTTCACTGTTTCTCTATTTAAACATGCTAAAGTACATCCAGTAAAGGCATCCAACCTCTCCTTTAGATGCTTGCTCCTACTAGGTTTATGAAAGAGGGTCTCTCTGTAGCAGTCTTTGTGTTAGTCTTTTATCCTTGGTAATGTTCCAACAGCTCTGAAAATGGCAATTATTAATTCACTGTGAAAAAATCACTACTTCTTTCTTGATATTCTGATTCATTTTATTCCAGTTTCTAACCTGCTGTTTCTGGCAAAAGCCTTCTTGATAAAGTGAAGGCTGAGTACTTTCGAGGCAGACTTTGACAAAATTAGGTGTCATATGTGACGAGTTTGAGTTAGTGTTTTTTTAAGCTAGGGGGTAGACCACAACGACTCCATTTGGTAGTTCAGGTTTACATTGACAAAAGAGTATTTAGCTGCTTGACTCCTCTCTAGAGACTAATCACCACTGGGAGTTTGGCACCTCGTACCTCCACTAAGCAGGCCAAGGCATACACAAGCATTGCACTCATCTGACTGAAATCACAAAACAGGGGTGGTAAGTGCTTAAGAAGTTCCTGACAAGTGTAGGCTGTTACCCCAAACTGAAAGTTTGTGCTCCACATCAGGGTCTCCAGGACTCTAGAAACTGCAGTTACAGCCTGACCATATGGATGGGTCCCAAAACTGTAGGATAGGCTGTGAATTTAGGCAGCTACCTAAGGAAAAGGTTTTCTTTGTCAAGACTTAGTCTTGACAATTTGAAATAGCTTGTGCTTCCCTTGCTGGGGAGGTAAGATACCTGGAATTGCCTGGTATTTACCTGAGGCTAAGAAAAACGGATAGTTGCTGGAAAGCTGCTGACACAGAGTAACTTGTTCATGTACTCAGAACTGCAGTTGTTACGTATTCATTTGGAGTTTGGCCAAAATAAACATAAAACTATTTTCACAGGAACTAATGGGCTACCTTCAAGTAATAGTCTGATGATGATAAAGAAGATCCATTTCTTAGGCACCAATTTTGGCTCAAGAAATCCTAATTCCAGCACTCTAACACCTGCAGTGATCTTAGGCAGTGCTTTTCTCACATTCTCAGATGTACACATCACTGATTTTAGGGGTATAATTAATTGGCTTTGAAAAATCTGACCAGCATTCCTCTGTGCCTAGTGCTGACTCTGTTGAACGGGTTATGAGTAAAATCTTATGGTGTAGTAGTCCTGCAGGATTAATAAGGTGCTGTGTTGCTGAGGGCACTGTGAATAGCTAAGACAGATAATGAAGATAGAGTATTGCTCAACTGAGGAGTATTTAAAGGGAAAGTTTCTTTGTAATTTAGAAACTCCCAGAGTGACTCCAACTGGTAAAAGCAATTCCAAAATACTTCAAGTTTCCTTCTTTTGTGTCTTTCAAAATTCAGGTGCTTGTATTATTTGTATCCTACCTTAATTTTTGATAGAGTGAATTCTGAGGCTCTACCTGTTTCATGACTGCCTGATCGTATAAAATGGTGGTGGTGAATTCTGTGTGCCTCCACTCAGGCTCAGAAAAGTTGTTCCACTGCAGCCTTCTACGCACAGGCTATAATATCCTTATGGTATATCACAGTATTTTTGTGTGCTTGCAGGAAAAGGAAAACTTTTATATTTGTATCCTGAGATTTACTGATAATCTCAATGAGACAAAGGGCATTCCTGTATATAACTTCAAAAACAATTGCATGCCAGTCCTTCTGACACCTGTGGGGATTGAGTTATCAGATCAAAGCTCAGAACAGATTTTGTTCTTTGTGGTTGCTTCACTCAGTCAAAAATAATTTGTAGAAGACCTTTAAGGTACCTTAAGTGGAGCTCAACTGCATTGATTGGGAAGATATGCATGCTTTTGTGAGCATACTTGTGCAGATTTCAAAGTGCAAGGTATTCAGACCAGGGTTTTCCTGGAGGAATACCAGTGAACTACGTGGGTGTACACATTCCTGTATACCTGGAGAGACATCTATGGGCTGTGAGCATAGTTAAAACAGAAAAGCTCTCAATATTATAAATGGAACATGAAAGGGAAAAGAAGGAATCTAGGCTGAAGACTATTAGTGCTGCATTTAGTGGGTAACCAGGAGGGCATAGGACAGGACAGGGTGTTTCCTTTCTTCTCTATTGACCTTGATCATTGCTGGATTAAACAGTGAACATTCTCAGAAGAGAAAGGAAAGGGTTGGCAACAGTGTGTGGGAGAGTCTGTCTGTTTCAATAATAGAAATCCACTGTCAGGTGAAGAGATTCCAGGATTTCCTCATTTGTTGAAATATTGCAGCACACCTAGGAGAGCTGGCGACAAAAAGAAAGAAACTAGCAGACACCACTCATTTCATCCAGCCGTGCTCCCAGTTGCCATGGACTAAAGGGAGCTATTATATCAATTTTATTAAAGCAGGGAAGTCTACTGCAAAACTCATCAATTTTTGAGCTTTGGGGGTTGAGAGGCGAGAGGTACTTTTTAAAGGATGGGGAATCAATTTGTTATTGTGTAGCTATTTTTCACTTATGAAGGGTATGATTTATAATGATAACTATGTACCCAGAGCTTGGATTAAAAGCCTCTTTAAAGTGACATAGCTACATTTGCCCCTTTTTCCGATAGAGGTGTTTTCCAATAACATTAAATTAAAGTTGTGATATGAAAGCATTGTTTATAAAAAATTTTGAGTCAGAACACAGGAAAACTAGAAGAGGTATCTGAGTGGTAGAAAATTTAGAAAATTTATATTTTTCACAGGACTTCCTCAAATATGAGAATGCTTAAATTACTACTCCAGCAAATTTGATGTACATGATGTTCACTTTAGAAACTTCTGATTTCCTTAGCAAATGGTAATTTAATGTAAACAAAGCAGTCAGATCATAGGCAATGATGCCTAGAAATAGCATTCTAAATATTTTAATAGTGACATTCCAGACATGTTTACCTTTGTGGAGATAAGCAGAACATATACAAAAAATGAATGAACAACAATCTGCATTCCATCATTAAAATGAACTTTACAGATGCCTTGCTCTTGGACTCTGAGACAAGTTCTTTTTTTAGAGCACAGTCTGTAGAACCAGAAAATAAAGACAAATCCAGCCTGTTTGCAACCTCTCAGGGACCAAATACCACACAGAAAGTGTTTTGTGTTTTTGTATTTATTTTTAAATGCTTAGTTTAGTTATTAGAACACCAGTTCTTTGTTCTCCTTCTCAAGTATTTTACATCAGCTCTGTGGTTTAAAGTGATACTTAAAATGTCTGTAACTTCATCACACTTACAGAGAATTCATGCCAAAAGCCTTTTGGATATATATACTGTGTCTCTTTTATACCACTGCTGCATGATAAAGAGCAAACAAGACACTTTTGAAGCATCTGCATTATCATTCTCAGATGCTACTTTCGTCCATCCCATCCATCACTGCAATTTTTACACATCTAGGCTGTCATGCACCAGCGCCAGCTAACCTGATATCCCTTGGAATTAACACCCCTTTTATTATGTTTGCTGAGAATAGAGTCGAAGGCAGCTTAGAGATAAAGTTTTATCAATAACTGTTTCAAGGAGTCCAGACCTTGGGAAAGTACCATCCAGAGAACCTAAATCCAGTGAATGTTCTTTTCCAATGTCAGGCAAAATCAAAGTCAACAAAAGCAATGTGTGAATGAAGAAGTGAGGATCATCAGACTCTCAGAGCTCCAGCTATCTTCTAGGTGAGATATACGTCTGCATCCCTCATTAGTGATCATTAGGCAAGCATCTACACTGTGCTGGACAGCAGCTGTCAGTGTGGCATAGATGCCAGAGTTGTTTGTCCATGTGCAGCAGCACCATGCCTGAGTGACCCTGGAGCTGACTTGGTCGTAACTCTGAAGATTTTCCCCAGGGAAATGGAAAATCCACCCAGTGAACACGATGCAAAGAACTTCTCTCACAGTCCAGGTGAAGCCCAGCAGCCTCTAGCTATGCCTTTTGATTGAACCAGGAGGAGGCAGCAGGGAACACCTTGAGAACTTCTTAAAAGGAATCCTGTTCCAAACAGCCAGAATCCACAGGGAACATGAATTCACCTTGAGTTTAAGCAATGTGTGTCTTGTGTGTCTTGTTAACACTCCCAGAGACAAACTGCTTTTCTCCGCTAAAGAATTACATTTTACCTACAGAATTACAAAACCTATATTTTACCATGAAGAAGAAGCCAATTTAGACCAAATCCAGAACAGTGCCTTGTCACCCACCCAAAAGCAAGGAGAGATATACACAGAGTTTCAGTAACCTTCTGTCTTACAGTTCTGCACATAGTAGCAGGAAAAAAAAAAAGAGTTGACACGAAAATACAGCAAAATTTAGTAGTGTCCTTTGAAAGTATCCTGAAGACTATATTATTTTTCTTTCTTTTTTTTTCTTTTTTTTTTTTAAATTTATTTATTTTTATTGGCTGACCAATTCAGGAAAGAGAGTATAAATTCTAGCTTGGTTTGTCAATGAAAAAAGATTACAATACATAAAAATTCTGTGTGGAATTCAAACTAGCCTGTCCTCAAGGAGACATCTGTCTTCTCCCTTGCTTGGGCACACAGTGTGCATACCAGCAGTGGCTTTAGATTTAAACTTTCACTAAAGTAACATAATAATGCCTTAGGTATTAATGGGTCACTTTAGCCAACTTCAGTAAGTGAAAGAATGAAACTTGTCATGTTCCAAAATAAAACTGAAATTCTTTGAACTGCTGGCAATACTGGAAATAAGTGAAGTTCATAACGAGCGTATATCCAAAAGCCGCACAAAGACAGGCTCTGAGACACTCCCAATGGCAGTTTCAGGTAACAATGTTGTCACGGTGTTTCTCTCTTTAGGTGTCTGGATTCTGCCTCTCTTCTGTGAGTCACTCACAGGTCTGTACCCAATCTTAGGAAATTCCTGGAGGTTCCCAAAACGAGTTGTCTTTCCAGCTGTTTTGTTTGTGCCTTTGGCCTTCCTTATTGCTCACTGTTGCCTTTCCCCACCTGTATTTCTGTGTGTGTGTGTGTGTGTGCACATGCACAAACATCCTACTCAGTCTGGGGGACAAAAAGTCCTTAAGGCCATGTTGTATCCATCATATAGCGATACAAGTGTGTCAGGGTTCCTAGAGAAAGCTAATATATTTTACAAGATCCATTTGTACTGTAAAGAAACTGAAATACTAAGAGCACACAAGCCTCACTTCTGATCCACAATAGAAGGAACAGATATTACAAGCTGGTAATAATTGCTCTGAGTTTAATTTAATTCTGGGGGTACTTTAATGACTGGAAAAATTAATTAGAAAAATATCTTGATATTGTTTGTGGTCAGAAGGAGATAGATCAGAAATAGGGAATTACCCAAGTTGCTAACTCTTGAGAGACTGATAAAAAGAAAACTTAATGCTTGTGGAAATCTGAGAGTTTATATCATAATTGGTCTTCATGTACTTAGAATTTCGTTGACAAATTTTCTGCTGATTTTGTCTAAGTACATTTTCCTCCTGATAGAAAATTATGTGTTTTGTTCACTTAGAATGGTTAAAATTGGAAGTGCTTTAAGGCAACAATAAAGTTCTACATAGAATCTTATGTGACTATATAGGTAGCTTAGGACAAAATGAATAATCTTGGTAGATCCACACTTTTTCATTTTAATTTATTTTGCATTATGATATAATATTTTCACGTTCTCACCCTGGATCCAAATCAGATTTCTGTTGCATTCAGGTCTGAGTTATTAATTAAGGTGAATTATTAAACATAGCATTATTAAAGTAGATCATACTAATGTGAGCCCTTATCCTACTAGGACAAGGAAACTTGCTATGATTTATGTACCTTCTGGTTTAAGTTACTTTTTTTTTTCCAGATTATCATGTAAAAGTTTTCTCTGACTCCTTTTTTTTTTTTGTCTGTGCAAGCTAAATCTTTTGCTTTTGAAGATTCTCACCATGGGACCATTTTGTACTGTAATTTGGCAGAGGTTCTTTCTGAGTAGGATGTTTGGACTTGTTTTCAGTAAAACTGAGATATTTCTTTTTTTGCTTTTGTTAAATTTTGGTATTTTGCTAACCTTTTTGATGAGTACATAGGGACTTTCAAGAATAGCTTTTCTCATGGAAATGGAAGAATTTATGTTCTCTGCCATACATGGGAGTGGGAAGGAAAAATTCTCTTTGGAAATATTGGAAATATTCTCTTTGGAAAAAAAAAGTTAACAAATGAATTTATGGAACTGCCTGGAATTCATAATCCTGAAAAGAAGCGGATTTTACTTTTATAAACTTCTCAGTTGCTTCTTATTTTTCTAAATTATGCTCAGTCATTCCTAGAAAAGAATAACACTTCCTACTCATTAAGAAATTTGCTGTATCACACCCATGAATTAAAACTTAAACTGGGGATAGAGTACAGAACTTCTGATATAATTGCATTATTATTTTTAATGCGTATACTAAAAAATCTCTCTGAAACAAGGAAGTAAATTTATGAAATATATAGATGAATATATCTAATTATTGGATTCTCTTCTCATTGTTGAATCAGAGGTTAGGCTTGACTTCCATTTCATTCCTTGACAATGTTATGCTAATATGGCCTTAGAGATGTCTTGTCTTTCAGTTGGCTCACCTGAAAAAATACCTGTTGAGAAAGTTAGGAAAAATATTTTCTAAACTGTATTGGAATATTTCTGTGTAAAGTATATGAAAGACCAGTCTGTGGTACAATAAGTGCATTAAGAGAAAAATCCATTTCAGTTGCACAACAGATTGAAAATATTACAGTTGGTGATGGGGTCAATAAAAGATAACCTTTGCTCATACATAAATTCCTTGTCCAAGCAATTGCACTCTGCTTAAGTTTTATCACTGGGATCATGTGGAAACTCATTCCACAAAAGCTCAGCAAACTATAGAACTTCGCTAAGACCTTGTGAAGGGTGATTTTTCTTTTGACAGCTGGATTTGCCACAGATATGAGCAGAGATTATTCTCCTTCACTGCCCAAGACTTGCTAGATGGGATTTCAGATTCAGCTGACAACAATAGACTAACTTTTCAGATATGCCTCTTATTTTGGAATTAAGAGCATTACTTTTAACTATCATATTAAATAGCATCATCCCCAGAAGAGTAGGGTATATCAAACTTTTCCTTTATTCCCTTTCCAGATAATGCATAGACTACTAACTAACACTACTTTTGTCATTCTGTGCGTTCTCTGTATGATCCTGACTCTCAGGTTCCTGGAGTTCACAAAAGACAATTTTAATTAGAATTTGTACATTGTTCAAATTCATATAAATTGAAATGTATTCAAATTGTCTTCTAAAAATGCTTAAAATATCTGACTTTAATTCTAGAGGAACAATAAAATACGTGAATAGTGCTGATTAGAACTGAGGCACTCTGCTCAGAGGCACTGGAGTATCAACACCTTGATCTACAATTAAAATACACACCTTAAGCATCCTTAGCTTCAAGTAAATATCTTTTCTAATATGATTTGCAGGTTTCCAGCAAAACTGTCCCAGAGAGGCTTTAATTTCAGTGCAGATTTTAAAAAGTAATTTAAATCAGGACATCAGGGTTATTCCAACATTTCTGTGGAATGTGTAATGAAATCATTAATGTCCAGATAGATATTTGAGGCAGTGACTGTACATTTCATTGACTGTATAGTGAGAAACAGGAGATTGGAGTTTTCTTTCATTTACACTGTTAGAAATTTTCTATATGATGTAGAAGAAGTAAGTAATGCCAAGATAATTTCAAAGAAAATAAATGGAATAATTTCTAACAGACTAGCACCTAGTCTGGAAAAAGTAAAAGTTTTTGATGTTTAACTGAGGATGAGATACAGGGAAAAAACTGTAATTCTGCAAAACCTAAAATAGTACAGGCTATCTTGAGTACTACATCTGAAAAAATACATTTTAAATGTTTTGTTAATAATGCATTAAATTTAGACAACATCATGTTCAATCCTTAAGGCTAAATATGTAAACTTTTATCTAAAATGAAGTGGAGCATTTTTAAAACATCAAGATGATTGAGTTCTAAAATTACCTTTGTGCATTTATGCTTGCATTCATCCTTTATCGGTTATCTAAAGTATGTGCTATTAACTGCTTTCTAAATATGTTCAGAACTTGTTTCAAACTCTTTGAATTTGGTCTTGAAAGCTGTGTTTTGTGTAGCACACAGCATTGTCATCTGGGAGCACGTGACTGCTGCCTGCTGCCAGGGCGTTATTTAGGTATCTGCTTTGTCTAGGTGCAAAAAAGCTTTCTGCAGTCCCATCCTTCTTTTTTGTTTAATTGTGAGGATATGTATTACCTGACTAATGGTAATAGAGCTACACTGAAAAATCTTAGTGGCATTTAACAGTTTCCAGTTATCTTATTGGAAGATGTCAATAAATTTTTTCAACATCACTACTTCTAGAGAAAAAAAATATATATTCACTGAGTTACAAGAGCCCACATGTCTTACAAAATTATCCTTCAAGACTGTGTGTACGTTTTGCCCAAAATGTATAGCCTGGCATTTTTCAGCAAATGTGTATTGCTGCCTTTTCTCTTTTCCGGAATTACTTCTTCATGTATAGTCATGAAAATGAGTTCTATTATGGAGCAATGATTTTCCACTCTGCAGATTTACAGGATGTGAGAGAGGTTCTTACTTGTGAACTATGATGTATTTCAGGAATGTTGGCTACCAGCACAGAATGTGTTCACCTTGGAGCTGGAGGTTTTCTGCAGAACACATCAATAAAATGGTCTTTTAACAGACACCCATTCCAGCACCCAGGTGTGCTGTACATGCATCCTGTTTTACACACACCGGAATAATTTCAAATATCAGGGTTCTTTATTGAAATCATGGCCAACCATATTAATATATAGTTTCAGGTAATTATAAATGGAAATAATATTTATAAAATACCTGCCTGACTAAAGGTCATGCAGCTGTACAAAATCCATGTTTTCCTACGAGATCAGTCAACTCCTTTAGTTTAATGAACCATTTGTTGGCAGATTTGTAAAGTGATACTGGTTCTGCAGGTCCAAGTAGTTTTCTGCCAAGGAAATAATTTCACTGTTTCAGATTACAAGTGCTAAAATTCTTAACCAAAACGTTATTTAGGAATTCCAGCCTCATCAAGTTTGCTGCTTGAAACACATCTACTGTGCACAGTTTATTTGCAGAGTGAGACAGCTCTCTCTGCTCTGTCTTTTGCAGCTGGCCAGCCCCATCTGTGGTCAGTGGCCAAGGAAGTGCCTGAAGGACAACGACCTGTGCTTGGGTCAGGGCAACCCCCAGCACCAGCACAGCTGGGGGATGAACAGATCAGAGCAGCCCTGCCCAAAAGGATTTGGGGGTGCTGCTGGGTGAGAGGCTGGACATGAGCCAGCCATGGGCACTGCCAGCCCAGAGAGCCAAGTGTGCCCTGGGCTGCATCCAAAGCAGCGTGGGCAGCAGGGCCAGGGAGGGGATTCTGCCCCTCTGCTCTGCTCTGGTGAGACCCCACCTGCAGGGCTGCATCAGCTCTGGGGTCCCCAGCATGGGATTCTTTCTGTGGACTTGCTGGAGTGAGTCCAGGGGAGGGACACAAAGAGGATCAGGGGGCTGGAGCACCTCTCCTATAAGGAAAGGCTGAGAGAGTTGGAGCCACTCATCTTGGAGAAGAGAAGGCTCTGGGAATGTCTCATTGTGGCCTTTCAGTATATTAAAGAATGCCTATAAGAAAGGTAGGGATAGACTTTATAGCTGGGCTTGTTGGGATTGGAAAAGGGATAATGGTTTTAAATTAAAACAGTCCATTCGGACTAGATAAAAGGAAGATTTTTTAACCGTGAGGGTATTAAAACTCTGGAACAGGTTTCCCAGAGAGGTGGTGGATCCTTCATCACTGGAATCATTCAAGGTCAGGTTGGATGGGTCTCTAAGCAAACTGATCTAAATGAAGGTGTCCTTGTTCATTGCAGGGAAGCTGGACTAAATGGCCTTTAAAGGTTCCTTCCAACCCAAACTATTCTGATTTTCTGAATCTATGATTATATGAAATATATCTGCTTGGCCAATAGCAAATTGAGCTGAAAAACTTTCTGAATCAGTATTTGATATTGTACAACTGTTAAAATATTATTTTAGTGAGTCTGTTGTTCTGAAGAAGTATTGGTTGAACTGAAAACTGTTGTTCATGCTTAAACTTGAAGCAGATTGTGTTCCTGAAATACTGTGCCTTTGAGTTTAGCATCACAAGATTAAAAATAACAAACAGCAACTTTGGACCACTATGCCTCTCTTTGAGACTTTTGAGTTATTGGCAGCCTAATTTTGTTTAGGAAAGGAAAAATGAAGCCTCTTGATGTGGTTTCTAATTTTTCTACTGTAATACAGAGTCAACTAAGGGGAAAGATTGAAAATTTTTCAGTAAGATAGGGTCTAATTAACCATCACTCCATAACTAAGGCATGAAAGCAATGCCAGAGAACGGTAGCTCTGAAGTGAATATTATTTTCAAACATTGTCGTAGGGTTCATGGCAGAAAATTCCTCAGTGAAAAGCATGACCAGACATCACATGTACAAACATGTTCACCGGGCAGTGAGTGAAACCTCCCTGCTCAGCAGAAGTCTCAGGACCAGAGGAAGTGAGTCACAACTCACTTCCCACGGATCAGTATGAAAAAAAAGGGCCAGCGAGTGGGGTTGACAGCTGCAGCTATTAATGTCCAGGGCCCAGAAAAATCTTCTGTGTCCCAGGATGGCATATTGCTTGTGTTCTTTCTGCTTCTAATGACTCACATCTTTGTCTTCTGATGCTTACAGATTATTTGATAGAGCCTAGACACAAACTCAATGTTTCAAAGCAGCTGGAAAAGTGAAGATCTCCTAGATCTGATGTTGCTGATACAATAACTTGTTAAGGAAAACAAAGTTAGCCAAAGATACACCTAATCATAGTCACAGAAGAAAATCCTATCCTCTGTCACAACCACAGCATACCAAAGCCTAAACAACCCTCCTGACAGTCTCCTTGCTACACAGTATTGTAAGAAATGTTGGATTTCAGTACCAGACAGTCCTGACCTTTCTATATTTTGTTGCCTGCCAAGTAAGAATGAATGAATTTGAGCTCTTTGTGTCTTTAAGTAAATTGTTAAAAAATATTTAGATTTAGTCCTGCTGAAATTTTTGTTATTTTTACCTTGTAATTTTAAACTGTAGATTTGTAATCTTTTGAATGGAAGAAACTATAAATATGAGATGTTTGGTCCTGTATAAATGAATGTTTTACATTGGTGAAAATAGTATATTTTTCCTTCTTGGATCTAGTTATTACACTGATTTCTTGTAATAAGCGAACAAATTGATCCAGCTCACAGTACAGGGGGATATGCTGGCAGTGTGACCATTCAGTGTTAGCACAGAATGCTCACATTAATTAAAGCGACAGCCCAAAGCAGAGCTGGTGAGACAGAATGGAGAGAACCATGACAGTGACTGCCAGTCACATCTTTAAGAAATTTCTGTTGAATTTTTGTGATCAGAGATTTTTTTTTGCCACAGATGGCTTCTTTCAACTTTATCTAACATTAGGTGAATATTTTAGAAATGAAGCCTTCTGAAAAACAAACCCCAAACCAAAGCAACCAATCACACAAAATAAACCAACCAACCAACCACCCAAAAACCATTAAAAACCCCATGTGGTTTTAAACCCTTATACTGTTAAAGAACATGGAATGGCTGTAACTGATACAGCAGTACTTTCCTGAGCTGGTCATGTGCTGCAGTTCTCAGTATATGTGCCAAAGGATATTTTTTCATCTATTTAGCTGTGACCTATATTCCCATAACTTTGTTAATCTTACTAGTCTTTTTAAACAGCATTCCCAAATATGTTTATTTGGAAAATGCACACTCTTCACAGCAATATTTAAAACTCTGAATCCAGATGATTTCTCTAGCCTTCTGTTTTGCCTCATCAGCCCAGGTAGTTTGTTGGCTGTAGCCAGCAGTTTTAATAATCAGGATTCATTCTGTAAATTAAGTTTTAGTTAAAACTTTCAAGTGCTTCCATGAACCACGTATCTCAAGAAATATTTTGAATACAAACATCTGGGATTTTTGATTTGGATATTTTTTCAAATTCATGAATCCCTTCATTTGAGACTCACTTTGAAGTCTTCATATTTTCTTTGATTGCAACAGCCCAGTAACAATCAATAATAATGGCTTTAGTTACAGACATACAAAACTAGTATCCTAGTGCCCTCATAGCATTGATAACTGGGTGGGGGCAGCCCCAGAGGTCCAGTCAGTGCAGGTAAGGTGTGCTGATGTGCTCCAGGCACTGACATCACTTGCTTTAACAGAATATGGTAAAAAGGAGGAATGGAAAGTCTAAAGAATCAAACAATTCTCTAAGTGTCTTATAAAGGCAAGAAAGAGCACTTGGTTTTTGGATGATTAGTGACTAAGCATTCCTTGCTCACCAAGCTTGGAAAAGGAGCCCAGTTCAGGGAAATAAGTAAGGATTTTTCCATACCCTTTCCTTTCCCAGGACCTCTTAGGCACTCTGATATCTATGCCACCCAAGTTTGCCATAAGGTTTTCTCATTGCCCAGTGTTTAATAACAGGTCAAATGACTAGAAAACTTGTGACTGCTCAGTTTGGAGAGGAGACAGATGAGAGAATCATCTGGAAAAGTTTCAAGGAATGATGAAAATAAAGAAGATGTGACAGAGCTGGTCACTAATATGTACAAAGCTGAGGGGTCTCAAAGGAACAGTAGGAGACTGGTTTCAAGTAAACAAAAAGAATAAAAAATACTTTACACTGTAGGCAATAAACTACTGGCCAGTGACGCCACAGAGTGTTGTGCAGATACAGAGAGCATTAGCTGGTTCTGTAAATGACCTGTGCATATGTGGAATATGGGGAGGAGTGACAGAGGGTTGATCCCTGCTCTGGATGTTGGGAGACTGCAAGGGAATTGCACCCCACAGTATGGCTTGGCCACATCCCTTCCATACATACTCACTCCTTCAGCCACAGCTGGGGGGACACTCTTGTGCTTTGTCCAACAGGACACTTCTTATGGGCTGATGCTTTGACTCCTCTCCTTAACTTTGTCCCACTACAATTAATCTGAACACTTCAGATCCATTGTCTGGATTTAAACTCATCAGGGAAGTCAGAGAGAGTGTGCACAGGTGTAGCATGGGCAGAATATCATAGAGTGATGGAATGGTCAGGGTTGGCAGGGACCTTAAAGATCATCTGGTTCCAACTCCTCTGCCATGGGTAGGGACACCTTCCATTAGGGCAGGGAACCTTCCAGTGGAAGGTTATTGCTATGTGATCAGATGTGTACACTGAAACACTGTACTGTGGCCAGATTTCACTACTCTTAATTCTTCCCTCACTTCATACAATGACTGCTCAAGTGACATTTACTGTGACTTGCTGGAGCTGTGTTCTGGGTAGGTACTTCAAATTTAACTCTATTCACATATCCATAATTGTGTGAGACAAATATTCATGACAGAGAGCAGATAACAGGTGCAGGGAAAAGGAACATGAGATATTAAAGGAATACTTGTGAACTGAAGCAAAAGAAGAGGCAAAATGAACAGAGTTTATGAAGAGCAGAGGCAAGCAAAATAAGGAGGATGATGAAGCAGTGAAGCAGGCAGTATTCCCCACCCCCTTCTACCTGAAGCCATGGGACACCTTTTCCTCCTAATAAATATCTAAGTGTCTCTTCTCTACACATTCTGGCTCCTCATAGTGGAAGCTTTAGTCTTTTCTGTCTTTTAATCTTGAATCTGTGGGAGGTAGGATTAGACAGTGGACATGATGTATGGGCTAAACTGTTCTGAGATAGGAAGAGGACCTATATCCAATATTTGCTCTGATTATGACAAGTGTCAAGTTAAAAAAGTACGCCTTCTTACAATTATTTTACAATCAATTATGCTGGACTAAAATGAAAACAGTAGTTATTATCTCCTTAAAGGAGAGTGGTTTTTATGGGTTTCAGATAAGAATAACTCTATCTAATAATTTCATAAAGGGTACAGTTTGTGCAGCACCCTTTTCTTGGGGAAAAGAATCCCGTCACAAAACAACACCAAGAAACCCAAAGAAATAGGAAAAAATAAAGTCTTTAAAAGTGTTGTATTTAATATGGACATAGCTTTTATCTTATTTAAAAGCATTTTATTAACTTGTTTGTTTATGGATTAGAGGAAAATTTGATGAGTTTGGTTTTTAAATTTACTCAGATGGGTGAGTGAATGAGTGAACCAGTAACATGGCTGCTTACTTTCTCAAACTGCCTTCTGTAATGGGCCAAAGTGGGCCTACATTTGGCTGAGGGAAAATATTTGCACAAAGAATTAGTGGTCAGCCACTGCATGCAATACCAGGAGTCAGCCATCTGGATTTTGCATTAGGTGCCCAAAGAAAGAACAGAAAAATTCTTTGTCCTACATAAATCTCCGGAGCAACTTTCCTCCAGATCCTCAGTCGGATGTTGCTTTGGATGCCACAGAAAGCTTATCTTTGGTTGTTTGTTAGTGTTGCCTCTTCTGGATTTGCAATGATCCTGCCATTCTGTTCCTATGGTTAGGGTGTTTGTTTTCTCTTCATTTGTCAAAGTAATGATGTCAGGAAATACTAACCTTCAGTGACCTACAGACATCTTTAAATCTTTCTTGTCAAGCCATACACAGACTCAAAGAATCTTCTCTTCAGTCCCATGCCTTTGACAAAATATTTCTATGTTTTCTGGGAGGGACTGGCAAGATATTCAAGGCAAAACTGCCAGATAAGACAAGCTGTCACAAAATACAGATCTCACTGATTTAATCAGGAGGGAGGATTTGTTTTGTGTCAGGTAGAATTGCTGCTTTCAAATCAAAAGTTTTAATATCATCAGAAGCTACTGTCCAAGAAGCATCCACTGAGAGATTAAGCACTGAATGGGGACAGTCCACTAAATCATTAATGCTGCTGGACTCTCTGGCCATCATTCCACAGGCACTGATGGGCCACATGGTAAAATAAAGTTCAAGCACTGTAACAGAGATTCCTTGCTAGGATGACAACACAAAAGTATTTTTTTTCTAATATTATTACCAGAAATAGCTGAGTTGTTATTTTTATCGGGTTTTTTCTAATGCCTCTAGAATTATGCTAAAACCATATGACTTGCAGACATGAACCTTGAAGACTAATTGCTGTCTTTTTCCAAATGCAGTTTATTGAAATTACCAGTATAAATAGGGAACACACAGCGTGCTTGTTCCTTGAGCAGATGTACATACTTTTAAAAAATTGCTAATCTATTTCTCTTTTTCTTTTCAGTGACAGAGTGCAACATAAGGCAGATAAACAGTGATTAGGAGCCAATTTTTGTGTAAGACTTTGCATTGCTTAAGCAGAGAACAGACAACTCTATGAAGTTTGCACATCTGTGTGCAAATCTAATTTCACACCTTAAGATCAAGCTGTACCTCAAGATTTTATGTGTATAGATATATATATTTCCATATTTATTATTACTGTTTTGATTTCCAAACTGATAATCTCCCTGGAATGTTAATTGATGACATTCTTGCAACTGCAGCCCTCAGATGATCTAAAAATTTAATGGATTTTGCACTGTTCTCATGTATAACTAGCCACAGAATATAAGAGATATATGTCTGTGCTTTCTAAACCCTGTAGGAAAAATATCAGAACTTAGAATAATCAAAAACATAAAGTTAATAATTTGTGTTCTTGTGTACAGCTTGAAATCTGGCTGCTTTTCTGAAGCAGGTAAATAGCTATAAAAGAAAAAAAAAGCATCATTTTCCAAGGACCCAGGTTAACATTTTTTCTTTAAAATGTATTGTATAAAAATAATAATTTTCATTTTATACAGCTAACATTTCTTTGGCACAGTGCCAGTGCACAATGTCTCCCTTGAAAAGGCCATCAATCTGAACATCCATTAGAAGTCTCTTTACTGAATTATTTACACAACTGAACAATTAGTTTTCTTTTGTTTAGATGGGTACCTGCATTTTCAGTGTTTATGAATGTAATTCAGGGCTGGCACAATTGAGTTTTCCACAACTAATTACTTTGTGGTACAGTAAGAAACGTGGTTTATGTAATGAAGGTACTCTGTAGATTAATCCTAAAATGGAAATTGCAACTGCAACCAGAAAGTTTGCCATTGAAATCAGACAAAATGGTTTTCATGCCAGATTTGTACTGTAAATTTATTACATGTCAGTTAACTGAGATTTCTTCACCATTCTGTTTCCATCTATGAATTGCAGGGCAATTCAGCTTTCACACATGAAGAGCAGAATTACATTAATCTAATAATCCAGTTCTATGCATACGAACTACCATTTCATCCCTTGTTGCAATGGTGCTTCCAGTAGTTCCCAGTAGCAGGTAGTCAGGGAAAGATAAGAAATAGCAGGGTTCTGTAGCATATTGCTTTACATAATGATTTCTCGGAAAGATCAAACATGCCAGATGTTAAATTAATATCCATTGAACTATTTCTTTTTTGAGAACACTTAGAAGATTAGGCTACAGAAATAATTTACATTTCCTGTAATATAATTTGCAATGTATAAAGTAATGCTAGAAGCTCACTTTGAGCTGAACACCCAGAAGCAAAACTTTATTGCAGTATGTTTTCAGGTCAACCAAGGATGAAAGAATAAGGAAAGCATGCTCCTAGAAATAATGTTCAGTACTGGGCAGGTCCCATCTTGTAGCTTTCTTCCCTCAACCCAACTTAGAGGCAGTTGAGGCAAGTGAGACAGTAGAGGATTGCCTGTTTTGTTCCTTATAATTACTGCAGTATGGTTTGCTTCGCTGTGACAGGAATATACTGTCCTTTCTGACTTTCTCCTGGGCTCAGACATTTAGTGGAAGGATGGTTTCTTTGCCATGAGCACTGAGTTGTGAAAACATGACAATACAACATATGACACATTGATTTTGGAAATTACTGTCTACGATAATCACATATAATTTCTTGTTCTACGTGCATTATCTTGTTCTGTACTCATGTTAGTGAAGTAGACAATGTCAGTCACTGTAGGTGAAGTGACACTTTGGAATTACTGCTGCGTAACTACAGAAATTTTCTGAGGTATGCATGTAGATGTTGACTCTGTGGTTGCTTGACAATAACCATGATTGAAAATCATAGGCAAAAAGACACACATTTAGTGGGTGAGAATACATGAAATTTTTTCACCATAACATGACGATTTTAGAAAAAAACTGCAGCACGTGTTGTAGTGTTTATTTTCTACTTACTTCTGGCTTCCATTCACTTGTATGCTTACAATGAATAAATTCCTTTTTCTGGGAAGACACTAACACATCTTTTTCCTCCCACATCCCCCAAACCCAACATATTTTTGAAGAAATTGAAAAATATTTTTAAAGCCACAGAGACAGGAATTTCAGGCTGCTGAAAATTAAACAGTCTCAAATATTACTGAAAAATGTCCACAGTATTTCCAAATACTTATAAGGAAATATGTGTCCATGAGAACTCAGAGGAAGTCCCTTTTTTCCTTCCCATGTCCCCTCTAAGTTAGGTACAGACAACAGGGAGAATGAAATGTATGCTGCAGAAGCTGAAACAAGCAGAGGCTGGAAAAGTTTTAGCAGTAAATCCATGTCTGGGTGGTAGCTGGTCAAGAAGCCTGGACCTATGAGTTACTGGATGAAATGTAAGAATGGAATGATGTTGGTCCTGGAATTCAGAATTGAAAGGGCAAACACACCTGGTATGAGGCTAAGGTCAGTCAGGGAAGAAAGGTAAACAAAAAGACAGGAGAAGAAATTGAAGACATTACATGTTAAGAAAAAAAAGAAGAAAATTCTGAAAAGAAGTGAAAACAATAAAAGCAAGTGGGATGACCTGAAGTGAATTTTCTTTTTTTTTTTTCAATCACATTTTATTTGAATTTTTTGTTTTCAGGGAAGGAAATGAAATCTTGCCATTTCAATGAGGATCAATAGGGCAAGCTTTGATCCATTTCCCTGCACTCCATGTCATTTAAAGCCATTTTATTATTTTCATTTTGCTTCAGAGTTTTCTCTCTTTTTTTTGGTTTTTTTTAGGATGTCATTTTATCAATTTCTTCTCCTGTCTCTTCATTTACCTTTCTTCTCTGCATTTGGGATTTCAGTGGGAAAGTTTTGGCAAATTTTGGTCCTTTTCACTGCACCTCATTTCATCTCAGTACATTTGGTTGTAGTCACTCCATTGCCAAATTTTATTTTTTTTTCAGTTGTATTTTATCTGACCATATCTCCTTTCCAGAGTGTTTGTTCCACTTTGTTCTCTGATTTCAAGATTTAATTTCATTTCCCTGAAAGGAAATTCTTCCTTTAAGGGAAGGAAATGAAATATTGTTATTTAAATGGGAAGAAGTTGGAGAAAAAGAGGACAAAACAAATGAAAGTCAGATTTGAGTTGCCGGGGGAAGGTATGTCATTCCGTGTTTTGACACTTGCTCCCAGCTGCCTCAGTCTCCCCGTTTTACAGATGTTGGAGCAAAGATGGGGATCTGACTTAGATTTTTCTCTCCTAAGCCACATGCCTGATTTATAGCCTTTTTAGAGTCAGCAGGAATATCTAAGTCTCATCTGAGCCTTAGTGCTTGCATAGAAATGTTACTCAGCAATCTTTTGCCAGGGGCAGGAATAGAAACCCATTCTCCAGGGGAAGATGTTACTCCCTTAGTCAAAGGACCTTATTTTGTTAATTTCAACACTTCTGGCTCCTTTCCCAGTGTTTCTTCTTCTTGATGACAAACTATGCATAGGGTTCTGCATATGAGGTTCTTCACTTGTGACACTTTAATTCGCTTCCTTCCTCCATCCTCTGCAAAAAATAAGCAGGATTCTTCTACAGGTAAAAGGTATGGGGGGGGGGGGGGGGAATTGTGTGATCTTGTAAGCAAAGTCTGAATCCTAGTAAATGGGATCAAATTAAAATTGTACAATCAGAATTTAAATTTTAGGGTTTTTTTAAAAAAATATAGGTTTACAACTTGAATTAAGCGATATTAACCTACGTTATATGTGCAAAAAGGCTGGGATTTGGTAAGAAGCCCAAAAATGTTGATACAAACCTTACTACATACTTCATATTGAATCTACATACTTGTCTCCGTTTATGTGTAGAACTGCACTTGTGCTGTAAGAATGAGCAAAAGAACCATCACAAATAAGCAACTACCTTGATTATATAAAACCCCAAAACTTCCTTTGGCATTTTACTACAGAGGACTACCTTAATTTTACAAACCACTCCTTCCCTGGTGAGGCTTATCTGGTGTTGATAATGAAAAATGGCAAAACGCTAAGTCTGAAAAGATATGATTGCATGTACCAATGTGCAGTTTAGATCTATATGCAAAAAGGTAACTATTTACAGAAAAATGTTAGTTGTGAGCTCTGTAATTTTAATTCTGTGTTTGTTTTGTTTTTTTAATGACATCCCTTTGAGGCTATTTATATTCCTTTAAAATATTTTTATTACCCAGAGTTTATTTTCTTTATAATGTGTTACCTTTTCCATTAAAAAGCTATTAAACATTCTGCTTATCATCTAGTTTGTAGTGCAACTTGGAAAATACAAGAAGGATATTGTACTGTTTCACACATGTCCCCTTCTCATTTTCCTGCAATATACTGGAAATCTGTGTCAGAGTCTGTGTCTTTGGCTCACTTTCAGGAAAACATCATTAATATGTTCTGGTATGGAAAGACGAAATATATCTGTGACATGAATGAAGCAGTAGTGAGGCAAACTCCTGAATACTTAAAGAGAAAGGAAATCAAAGGGACTTTTTTGGGATTATATCTTGGGGAATGAGACGCCTTCACTT
>WEKY01019666.1:0-20850 GCA_013390045.1 Picathartes gymnocephalus | reverse complement strand
TCCCTTCTTTCATCAAACATATGAAAGGCTGAAGCCCACTTATCTCAAGCACTGTCTTTCACGATTTCCCAGCATGATTGCTACACTCATTTGGGACACTTGGCTGATAGATCCCTGGCTTTCATCGTGTGACAATGGGATGGAGGGCATTCTCAGAGACAGGCCAATAATAAGAAATAAATTCCTACAAAGCTGATCCCAAACAAGTGGAGCCTTTTTCACACGACTTTCAAGCTCAGCACAAGGCATATCTATATTAACTGGCATTCCCCAATAGGTATGTAGTAATGACACTGAACACAGGAGGAATCATTCTCCAGAAGATTATGGAAAAGAAACAGCTTCAAAGCAGAGAAAGAAAAGTGGTACCTTCCAGAAGTAATTTTGATGTATCTTTAATCATTTCTATGTGCTCAAATACTCCAATGATTAGTGTCATAGATATACCTATAAATAAATCACAGAATGTTGGAAAACATCTCTGAAACACAAACTGAAGTAGTCATCATCTGTAATGCACATGAGAAATATTTAATTAGTTGTGCAAGTGAGCTGACTTGCAAGTACAGTATGTTAATTTCAGAATTTTCTTTGAGGAAACCAAGCTGTTCCTGAAGTGTATGAAAATGAAAGTAGCTTATACAAAATTAAGTTGTGAGATCAATGGCTGAACTTCTTTAGAATCTCTAAGTAGCTCTTGGTGAAAACACTGCAGTTAAGAGTTGATCAGTAATTTAATTAAAAATTCAAATGTCAAAGTGTGATGTTATTGCCATTATAATATTATTCCAATAATTGCAGGACTCTTGCAAATGAAGAAAAGAAATTAAAAAAAAAAAGAAGAAAAAAAAGTTAACAGACTGAATATGTTACAAAAGCGAAAAAAATAAAATTACAACAGCAAAAAAAAGAGACAACAACTAGAGGAAAAAAGTGCTACCATTAAAATGAAGTTGTCAAGAATTGGAAATATCTCATGATCTGTAATACTGTAATAAAATATTAAGTTCTTATTGCCAGATGCCATGCTGTCATCTAAAATAATGAGGAGGGAAAAGAACTATGATCACTAGGTAAGATTTCAAGAGATCTTCAACTCTTGTAAGTGGAATAGAACAGTGTCGTTCCATGCTGGAGATGAAAATCTACCCTACTTGGAAACAATCAAAGAGATTATTATTAACAAGGTGTTTGGGAAGTTAAGAACAGAATATCTTTTCAAGAACTTTACTAAGAAATAGAATGTTAGAAATAGCATGATAGTTAGCAATGGAATTTGAACCACATAAAAGCTTCTTAAGGGAGGGTGCTGAGAAAGTAACCACTTTAAAATCTCCAGGAAATGTGGCACTGAAGAAGTGATCATTAATAATGGCTGTTATGTGGCAGGAGAATCAGAAGAAGGAAAATCATCAAACATAAGGTAGAGTGAAACTGCTTGTGTTTTTATATAAGATGATATTAATTGAATCGTGTAGGCAGACCAGGGAGTAACTAGACTGTAATGGGACAAGGATAATTAACAGTTGCAAAAAGGAAGGAAAACACACTTGGGTTAAGCATCAGATTAGATGTGTACTGCAATCTTTTCTGTAATCAGAAAAGTTCTATTTATTGTTCACTAAACAAAAGATTCAAATTGATTTTAAAAGACTGACTATGTGAAGGAAGAAAATGTTTGCAAGGTACTTTCTAGGTGATAGATTCACAGGTCAGAGTATCAACATTAAAAAGGATTTCTCAGTTTCAGATTGGAAATTAATTACATAGTACACTGAGGTTTTATGTCACTGTGATCAAAATCTTACATTGATATTTAGGAGGTTAGCAGGGAAAAACAGTTATATGTTGCTCAAGGGAGATGAATATCATAAGTATAAAACCAAAATCATCTGAATTAAAGATTATTATACACTGGAATGGCAGCACATATTTCCAATTGCACTTACAGTTTCTTCTGATTTGTGCCCTAATATTGAGGTAAATTTGGGGCTGATGAAAATCTTTTCTAAAAATAGGATGTGAATCAGATATGGTAGTCTCTGAATTGTGACAATTTAAAAAGAAATGTATAATCTTATATATTTTACTCCTTCCTTTTATTTTTTAACTGGTATTTGTAGATATCTGTGAATTCAACTTAATCATACAGAAGAAATATTAATGATACACTTAGAAAGAAAAATAAAAATATATCATTTTATTTCAGATTTTGAGAACAAACACAGTGAACTTTTACCAGAGAGTTATAAGCAAAAATTAAACTGTGTTTAGCTAAAAGGCGAGATACAATAACTAGTAAAAGGCAAGGAAAATGTCAGACTATGGCATTTAAGGATAGAAGGTACAGTTAGAATTGGAGAAAGAAAAAATGCAGCTTTAAAGTGTAACAAAATTGTAGATATAAATTTTTAAATACCTAGTAAAAACTTATGTCAGTGAGAGAATAACAGAATGAAGAAAGATGTTTAAAAGAATATGACTTGGAAGGGTGTTTTAGGTTAACCAGAAAAGTCCAAAAGAGTTTCCTCAAGAATAGAAAGTGACTTTGAGAATGTACATGTAATAAGATGGGAAAAATAGAAATGGCTTAGAAATAGAAGGCTAAGCAGGAAGTTTGGCGAGTACGACAACAGATTCTGCTTCACATTGGGGAATCTACATGAAAATAAGTAAGGCAGGATGAAGTACAATTTATATAGCAATAACATTGCCAAGAACTACTCTGTATTGTAAGTTGACCCACTGAACATAAGTTTTGCACAAATTTTAAAGTAATCAGTCATTGTTACAGGCATTGTCTATAAGAAAACATAATTGTGTCTGAGATAAAAAGAGTAAATTATACAAGAAGGAAAAAAGGAAAAGAGAAAAGGAAAAGATTAGGAAGACCAAGAAAAACAGCAGACCAGGAAGCTTCAGAGGAAAAAAAAAATCCAACAACAGTATAATAGATGCATTGTAACTAGAGAGAAATAGGGATGATTAATGGAAGGTGAAATTAAAAGAAGTGATGTAAGAGCAAAGAGTACTACAAGGTCATCTATAGCAATGAGCTATATGAACCCTGACATTTTTACAATGGGTTTTCAACAGAGTGAACTGATCCTAAAGTATAGCAGCTTGAGTGGGACAGAGGAAAAAGAAAGAAAAGGTTATGTTGCAGCATGATGAAAAAAAAGCTTGTCTTAAAAAATTAAGTCTTTTCAACAGCTAAAGCCGCAGAGAGTTCCTTAGTGACCTGATTTGTCAAATGAATTTTTGTCCCTTGCTTGGTATTTTCAGTTCACTGCATTCTCTTACCCCAGGTTTTAGTAAATAATATCTAAAAAAATTAAAATGCTCTAGCATTTAATTTAATATCTTGCCTGCATTAAGTTTCCCCATCTACTTAGTGTAAACATCTTGGGATTACTTTAGGACTATGTGCTTTTTGACTATTGATGGCAATCCAAGGGTCCCAAAACGCAGGAAAAAATATCTAGTTCAAAGTATCACTCCCTACAGCTATGGATTTTGACTGGAGATCGTATCTCAAAATCACTTTTTGCAGTAACCTACTGCTCTACTAAACACTTGTAACACAAATCAATCTGGCATTCCCAGAAGCCCAGGGAGAATTCTCACACAGCTTTCACTGTAAATGCATTCAAGTTGCAATGGTAGATCTAGAATCAGGGTTTCTTAGAAGAGCATGCTGCTAAAAAAAAAAACTCATGGAAATAAAAAAAAAAAATTAAAAAAAAAAAAAAAGGGAGATTAATCCACAAAATTGCAAAGTCGTCTGACCAGAAATGTGTATACCTGCCTTTCTCCACCAGGCAGAGGATCAATGAGAATGCATTGCTTGGAATGTCAATCACATTATAGTGTCTGAGAGAAAACTTAAAATTATCAGGTTTTTGGTTTTTAACTTGCAAATTTTGTCCCTTTTCACATAGTATACAAAAAATCCCTCCTCTGTCATCTTGCAATATCACTATTGCTTCTGCATGTGAAAGCAGATTGCTCTTTTATTTTGTTTTCTCAGGCACTTTGACTGAGGTGAAAGTGAAATACGTGAGATACATGTATTGTGATCTAGATAAAGGTATTGTTTTGTATTGTGTTTTCTTTCACAAATGGATGGGGGAAAGGGTACATTCTTATTACTTCAGCACAAGCCGAATCTTGGGAAGAGGTGAAGAAGTTCAGACGAAGGAACAGGCACAAACTTTAGCTCATCTCTTAAGAATTTTGCAGTATTTCAGGTACAGCACAACAGGAAAAACAAAAGGGCAGCTTCAATGGGCTTTTCCCTCACATGTTGTTTTCCCTCACATGTTCTCACCTCTTCCTCCTCCTCTCTGACTAGAAGAAGAACTGTGTGATTTTGTTTTGATTTTCCTCTTAAATGTGTCATCACAGAGGCGTTACCAACCTCTCTCATTGGCCCAGTTTTGGCCAGCAGCATGTCCATCTTCACAGCCACCAGGGATTGGTTCTGCCAGACATGCTGGAGGCTTCCAGCAGCTCCTCAGAGGAGGCACCTCTGTTGCCCCCCTGCTACCAAAAAACCAGGCCAAGCAAAACCAACACACATGGGAAAGGGTAGGAAAGCATTTGAACAGCCCATCAGCACCAGATACAAAGAAGAAAAGAGGAAGGCAGCTGCTCAAAGCTGTTTCCTGTCCTTCTCAAAACACAGTTTAAAGACTTTGCTTATTTAATGCTTCTTATGTGGAGAGAGAGAGACGTTCAGGATCAGAATTCAACGAAAGAGACTTCTTTTAAATGAAATAGTGCAACTGTATTCAAGTCCTCTTTGGACATTCATATGCAGAATTACATCAATTAAAATACATTAAACCTTAGGGGAGAAAGGAAATTATTATATGGTTTGCTTAATCCATTTTAAAAAATGATATTGAGTTTCTTGATGGTTCTGAGTTGACAGGTCCTTACGATTTTATGATTGTTGTCAGGGTCTCCTTTGCCTGCTCTGTCGTTCAGCCTTGTATGCCATACAAGACCTAGACCCACTGAGAGATTGTGTTGTACTATATTTAATTAGGTCGTTACTCATTTTGTTGTTGATACCTGAAATTTAATGAAATGGCTTCTAAGAGTGCCAACAGTAACAATAAATTATATCTACCCTGCCTTAATAATTAAAATCTGCCTTTTAAAATGCTGTTTAGGGGTGTGGTCTCAGTTACTGACTGGGACCTATACCTTAACCATAGGTATTAACCATCTTAAACTCTGACAAATTACATATTAGGACATGTGTGTATTTCAATTTAACTCTAATATTTGGGGAATATTGTTATTATCAGCGAAAAGGGCAATGGTAATTAAACCTCTTGTCATTTGGGGTGACTTGCATTTTGCTTTCATAAAATTGATTGGTTTCTGCTGAAAGTAAGCTGCTCAAAGACTTGGCAAACAGCATGAATCTAAGGGCCTTCTGTACATTGTATAAGTCCATTGAGTAGAAATGTGGAGACACATGACCTATATTTCTAGATAATGCTCCATACTGGCAGCAAACCCGCCTGTATATTTTGTTTTATGATTAAACACATACTGATGGGTAAAAGAGGCCTTTGTACCTTTTCTATTAAATTTTGCTATTAGGCAGCTTTTAGCTTACTTACTGCACAATTAGTCTTCTTGCTTCTCACAGGAGAGCCTATTTCTTCTCTTCTCCTAGGATTATCTGAGGTACATCTCACTCCCCCTTGCTGTAATTTATGTATTTAGGGAAGAAGGTTATCTTGCAGTTTGAACACAGAGGGCAGCGCCCAGGGAATTTCAGCTTCCAACACAGTCCCACTGAGGACTTGAAGGCCCTGCTGACCAAAATTCTCCACCCAATTTTTTTTACTGACCTAGCTGAAGTCCTTCACTTTTGGGAACCCAGCTGAAGATATTCAGTTCAATTAAGTTACCCAGGAGAAGTCCTTACAATGTTGAATTTTGTTCCTTATTATAACCCCCACTGATACAATGGAGACAAAAAATTTATTGCAAGATTCTCATAAAAAAAAAAAATTGAATGACCAAATAATAGATATAGTAGTATAACTTGTAGCCTTTAAGCAAACACAAAGAATTTTAATGCATATTAATTGCAAATTTAAACCATAAATTTTAATTGTCTTTTTTAAACTAATTCTCTGTGGGCAGCTTTTGAATAGGAAGAATAAGGGACATAGAGGAAGTTTAAGTGAAGAGACACTATTTCTTTTCCTAAAAAAAAAACCAAGAAAGTTTTCATGATAGCTCAGACTTCCCTCAAGTCTTAAAAAGAGCAGTGTTCAGCCCATTTCCTGAGAGTTTTCTAAACAAAGTTACTGTTGATGCTCCCTCCACAGACCTGGCCTGAGAAACCTATAAAGCATTTATAATTCCCAGATTGTTAATATAGAAACATCATGAAAATATGAAAAGCTGTGTCTGTCACTGCCTGTGAAGAGGCAGAGAAGAGAACAGTGTTACTAAGGTAGAAATTCCTATCACTACCAAAGGAAAGGGGTGGGTGAGACTTCCTATGATGACTTTGGAGCAAGCCTTGGGTTATAAATGGGAAGATGAAAAAGGAAAACAAAGATCACGTGTGTATTCACCAGCACCATAAGCAACATTTCCCATCCTCTGCCTGTCTCCCTTCCCTGAAATGTTATTCCATCTGTTAAACAAAGAAAGAAAAAAAAACCAGCAGGGAAATCTATGCCTTCAACAGGCTTTAGGAAGATTCTGGCAAGGCTCAGACCTCTCTCATCAGAGAAAATAAGCCTGTTTTTATCAACAGAATGAAAACACTAAATAGCAGTTTCTACCCGAATCTGCATTTTTAGTTCCTCTTTCAGACTGAGGGGTCAGAGGAATAAGCTTTTTTCTGATCCCTGTTACAACACTGTCAGCTGCAAAAAGTCATCTGCTCCATCAGAGGACCTAAATGCCACTAAACAGAACCCACAGGGACAAGCGGAGAATTCAGACATGCATACAAAGAAATCACAAGAACATTAATCTTTTCAAGAACCAACTGACAGTACTTTTCATAAAGCACATATAACTCAATTAATGTTTGTGCTCACAAAACCTTTTAATTTATGAACTATAGCTCTTGGGGTTTGCTAAACAATTAAAATCAAATCTAACTTCTCCCCTAAATTTTGCAAAGCTTATATTATAAGTTTAATTCCTGCAGCTTCAGCAGGAACAGTTCATCTACATGACCCTGAGAGTAAGAAAGGAAATCTTATTGTTCAGTGATCTGCTGTCATCAATGGACAAAAATTAAATGCTTTGGCTAATCCTTTCACTCTCACTAGCCTTTGACCATGAAGCTTTGTTGACCTTGCTGGAAACCCTGGCAAGAATTATTGAGAGGCACTTGAGAGAGCTATTCTTTTCTCTCAGGAAACAACCAGAGGGTAGTAGCTGCTGATTGCTCTTTTGCCTCGATGTGGTCTTATGCAAGATACTCTCTTCCTTCTATTTGATATACACGCTGCATTGTTAGAGCTATTCTGCAATATATTGTAAACACTGCTTTTGGATGTGATCTGAACTGTACAGTCACGGCCATGGTGAAAGTGGAACTATAGTTCAAATCAGATAAAACAGAGCTGTTGCTGCCAAATTACTTGAAAAATCTTAGGAGGAGATGAATAAGCTATTTCTTTGTTAATGTCAATATTTTTAACTTGCTTTTCACAGTAAGACCAACTGTTTAAATGTCTGGGTACTTTTAAATGGTCAGCAGCAGTTATTCTTTCCTTAAGTGGTTTTCAAATATCATTTTGAGTGGGGGACTTCACTGTGGTAATACCTGGTGTGCCTCTTCAATGCAGGAATTTCAGTGTTGCACCTTTTAGCAGTGGCTACATACAGAGCTCTTTCAGGTTCTCACCTGGTGGCCTATAGCAATTTGGACCCATCCAACTCCAAAAATCACTTCTGTTTTAAACAGCCACTGATTAGACAAGCTGGGATGACACAGCCTGATGGCTTACTCCTGCTGGAGGAGGTAGTTGTGCTCTCTCCTTCCCTCAGGTATGACCTAGAGCCTCCCTGGTGTGTACTGTTGCACATCTCTGGTTATTTGCTGACCTGATTAAGTTCTCTAAATGGATACAAAATTCATCCAGGAGGGAAAACCATCTCGTTTCCTAAGAATGAGCTACTTTGTTGATGCATTTTTATCTTCTTAAGTTTCTTCCTAAAAGGGAATAAAGAACTATAAAGTAGGGTCTGGCACACTGTTTTTAGAACTTCTTAAGAAAGTCATTCTTCACTATTGTGAATTTTGATGGCCTCCAAAGGATGCTACAGGAAACACTGACATTACCTTTTGCCATTTGGGGAATTTGACATAGGCCAGAGGGTAGATTTTACTTCTTTAATTGCCATTGGTTTAGGTTATTAATTGTTTATTTTCTATTAAATTGTGCTATGGTTCACATTATCTGTGTGCACAGAATATGATGAGTGAATTTTAGAAACAACATGCAAGGTTTATTCAATAAATGAAGCCATTCTACAGTTCCTTGAAACTTTCCTATTTGCAAGAGCAACAAAGTCCCATTATAAAAAGGGGAGGGAAATCAGTAGAGACTTTTTTTCTTCAGTGATGAAATAGGTTAATTTCATAGCTGACTTGAAGTCTTGTGACAAGTTATGGTATTCTATTATGCCATTATTAGTAGAAGACATAATCCCTTGCAGCTGTGGTAACTCATGATAACGCACAATATATACCCATCAAGATATCTCCTGACAGCAATGAAATTAACTCGTGTCACCCCTGTGTCTAACAGAATGTGCTTGCATCTTCTTCTTAGTATGATGTTTTAGATACCAATGAATTGTTATATGGGGAAAATGCATCTATTAAGAACAATTGCTTATACCGAAATTTTCACTGGCTTCACTGTACATTTGGTGACAGATGTTTCAAGCTAGGTAAGCAGGCAATATAGGTAAATGATTGAAAGCAAAAGAAATCATAGTTACTGTTTACTTCTTAACTGTGTGTTCTCCTGAACTTCAGCAGGATCTGTAGAACTGCTCTGCAGTTACTTGCAACCATGCTTGGTGAGGTTGAAATCCGTGTCTGTGTTCTCTGGCTCAGAATCAGTGGGTGAGCTGAAGCCTAAAACCATTGCAAAGTCTGCTGTTTTAAGGAGCTATTTTGAAATTACAGGACGATGAAAGAAACTGTTACTTACAACTTCATTTTATCTCCTAAACTAATACTTCTAGTAGAGAATTATCTATGTGACTATGAAGCTTTGAGAACATGTTTTTTTATGGCTAACTCCAAATTGGTGGGATGAAAATATATTTTACAGTATTTCAAAGAGGAGGAAGAAGGCAAATCAGATGATAGCAAACACATTTCAGCAACACTTGAAGACTGTACTTTTAATGACTTTTTAAAATAAGTGTTTTGCAATAACAATTAAATAAGCAAAGAGATAAAAGCCAATATTTACTGTCATGCATATTCTCACTTTCTGACAGGTTTCCATAATTAAACACTTCTCACATCACAAACATCATACAAACACTCTGTAGTCTCAGCATGGTATGGGTTATTCCCAACTTAACTTCATGTACTGTTTCCCTGATGACTAGACCACTTCTGACTTCCATTTTTTATTTAAAAACAACAACAACAGCTGAACTCCAAATTAGTCTCATGGAATACCCTCAATTTAGCTCTTTTAATAAAATGGAAAAGTTGAAAGCAGCCTGGTCACAAGGGGAAGTGTTACTTAAAGCTTGAGTTTGGCCATCAGCATTACAGAAATAAAAGACAGCTTTAAAAATAGAGACTACTGGCTTTATCACTGGTCTGCATTGCTTCCCTTGTGGCTAAGTAGCTTTTAGCTTTAAATTTTTATTAAATAGAAGGAACAAATAGAATTCTTTCTTTTTTTCCTTGATGTGGTCAGATCTTATTTTAGGAAACAAAAGCCAATAACTGTATAAAAATAAACAGAATACTAACTGTGCAAAAAGTGTGATTATTAACATTTGCAAGTTAGAAAAGTATTAATTCTTCCTATAAATAAAGCATATATTCATTTTGAGACTCAAGCATTTGACAGTATGAATGGAAACAAGCTGGATTTAAAAACAGCAGAGTTTTACAGATTGTATTTCATACAATGTGACAATATAAATTGTAAATTTACAATAAGTAATTAATGAAGATGTAGGAAATAGTGCGGCTGTGTTCCAAACACCAGTGCAATTCCATCCTAACAGAAATAAAAATTGGTTATTGGCACTAAAACTCCACCATTTAGGCTTTCAAAGAGACATTCTAATGGCGGTCTACTGAGAGGCTAATATCCTTTGCTGGACTTTGAAAATGTAAGGATAAATGTTTTAAAGGCAAAGGTTATTGGCGGAAAGGTGTGTCAGTGAGAGTGTACGGTGCTGCAAGAATTTTGATTGCACTGCTTTGGGATTGCTATGTGGATCTTGCCTTCCAAACCTTCAGGCACCTCTACCCTCCAAAGACATTGAACCTCTTAACCGATACATTGATTTGAAGTCGTTTTAGAGAGGCCAGCTGTGATCCAGCTGAAAAAGGTTGGATGCCTGAACCTATAAAAACAAACATGAGAGAGCATCTTTGCTACATGGAAGTGTCTGCCTCCTACTTGGGTGTTTTCAACCTATTTCCAAGTCTCTGTGCTTGGCCTACCTCCCAGAAACTACCTGCTACTGTTCCTGCAGGTGTTGTACTGCTGCTCTGGAGAAAAGATTGCAGAAATCTGTAAATGGGATGTAAACAGACAGCATTTTCACAATTTCAGAGTTGTTTTAGAAGTTGTATTTATTGTTCAATGGCTAGCTTATCCTGCAGCTTTCACTTCCCTTAAAAATCACCTTGCAGTATTATGCATTTTCCTCTCCTCAGCTTCTGCCTGGGTCAGAAGTACCTTCCAAGGTAGATGTGAGTCTTACACTGCATTTGTCAAGAAACAGTAGAAATTTGGGGAACCATGAAGTCAATGGAAAAGGTAGCACCTAGAATTGCAAGTATCATCAAAGGAATTAATAACAAATCAGAGAAGGTAGTCTCTTAATAAAACAAACAAAAAAATAAACAAGATTCTACATGCTACAACAGGAACCTAAACCATAAAAGATCTGTAAAGCTAATTGATGAGGATCAATTTCTGTTCAGAAAAGAATTCTGAGTGGGTCAGGTGCAGAGGAAGACTACTAGGATGATCAGGGGAAGGAAAAGAGGAGGTGCTGAAATAGCTTGGATATTGTTTAGCCTAGAAGAATGAAGGCTTACTTTAGATTACCATGACATAACATCAGAGGTTTAAAACACCAGGCTGATAGAGGAGCTGTTATAACTGGTGTCAACCTTGTTAACTGGCCCTGAACAAGAACGGTCTGGAAAAAGTCAGACGATTTCTAATATTCACAAATTCTGAAGCATCTAAATACCAGTGGATGAATGGGATAAAAGGTCATATCTCTTTGTGATAGCAGGGACTAGATTTGATGAGCTAGATTGTCCCTTCCTGTCTAAAACTGATGCAAGTTATAATAATTTAGAATTCCTAGTAAAATATACATTTTGATTGAGGTAGCAGGCTCAAGGCACAAAGCAGATGACTGAGATCTGTTAAAATAGCTCACTTGGCCCACCCAACAAAAAGGCTGAATTAAGCTTTTTCATTAATGTTAAAACTTATATAACATTACTGAAATCTTCAGTTCTCTGAAAAGTTGTAACTGATCTGGCTACACTGTTGTCTTTGGCAAATTATTTTGCTGATTGAAAGTTTCCTTTATTTTTGTGTGGATCAATTTTATTTGCCTTGTTCATTATAGAAGGACAAAAGGATAATTGAGAAGGCACAGAATGTAGCATTGTTTTTTGTCATTCTAGCAGTGCAGTTGTGCAATACGTTTCTTTTGGAAACATAAGGAAGAAAGTAAATGGTCAGGAAGGAATCTCCAATATGAGCTTCAAGGTTTTTATATGAATTTTCGAAGTAATTTTCATTTCCCATATGACAACATCTCACTTTCAGGACGCATTCTTTTTAATAGAATTAAATGTTGTGAAGCTAGAAAAGATTTGTAGCAGTAGAAGCAGCAGAAACCAAAGATGGAGAAGCAGCATCAAATCTGCTGAGGAAGTTAGAGCTCTGGTACTTGAAAAGACAACCCATTCTTGCAAAGTATTTTTTAAGTTATATTACTTAGTAAGCATGTTCCGTGTCAGCTGCTTACTCCAGTGTTTCATTCTGAAAAAGTAAGTTATGGATATGAGTGGTTCGAGAAAATATTTTCCAGGGAAGAAAGCGGAGAGCTAACTGAATTAATTGCAAGTTGATGATGAAAATTGGGGGAATATATTTTTACCCTGATTACTAAATATGTTTAGTGAAAATCAAATTCATTATTAAAGAATAAACACACAAGCTATAATTAATCTGTATTTACCTTTGACATATGCCTGTTAGCTGAAAACATCCCCAACTGGTGGTTATAAACTTTCTGATGGAAGTGTCTCCTGCCAAAACCCTGGTGTTCTGTTGAAGATTAAAGCAAGTAACTTGTGGTTTCTTTATTATAGCTGGCTCTGACAGCATGTATAAACTGACGGGAAATTTCCATTGAACCCATGGTGTTTCAGGATTCTGCTAGATGTGCATATGCACACACAGGAGGGTTCAGCGGAATTTTAGCTTTAATAGGAAATGGTGGAATATGAAGGTCTGAGGAGACAGGGCTTTAGGGATGTCCTGATTCCCTACCAAGTCTGTAGAAGGAGGTGAGAGTACCTGGCTACCTATGTCAGGCTTGGCATAAGGGAGTATTTTCTTCTTTCCTCCCTTCCACGGAAAACAGAATGTAAGCATGTACCTGCCGGAGCAATTCCTAAACAGGCACTAAATGAGCTAACTCTGGAACTGGAAGCAATAAAGCTCTTTCAGACTGAGGTTACGCCTGAGCTAATTGCCCAGGTGCAGCGTTATGCTTCAGAGGCTACGCTGCTCCAAGTAATTGTAAACTTACCTGCTCAGGGATGTCCAACATATTGCTTCATTGTAATATTTAGACATAACTCAAATGGATCATCAAAAAGCCAGAAATTATCAAAACTGACGTTCTTTCAGTTATTTTATATGGTCACCTGTGGCATGTGCATTGCAATAGCATTCTTAATTGTGCAGCAACTGTGTTTTATTTTTGTGGGATCACTGCCTCATTCACTGAACACACTTGGTGTCTATGTCTCAGCTGCACAGTGAATTGCCATGATATAAAGTGTTGTGTATTACACTTTGTAATGTCTGAATGATGTCTAGTGAAACAGAATGACGTCTACTGCTTCTTGTACTGAAATAGCTACATAGTGTGCAGTGAATGGAGGTAGGATCAGCTGCAATGTAAAGATGACTTTCATAGACATCTGGCTTTCATCCCTTTCTTTGCCAGAGACTTTGTGAATGACTTGCTGGAAGAAAGAAGAATTTCTCCATTTCAGTTACTCATTAGTAAAATGGGGGATCATAGTCCTCCCTGGTTAAACAGGTTTTCTTAATAGGAAGTGTATAAAGCTTTATGAAGCAAACTAAAATTAACAGAGCCTCAAATGAAAATCTAAGAAAGATACTAAAATCTTTTTTCATTGCAGGACTTGGCCAGCATGAAGTACAGGAGTCACAATTGACATAAAAAGTACTGCTAAATACTCTTTTCTTTCAACAGTGAAGGCAAAACCAGCATGTGTTTACACAAGAATTAAATACAATTATCACAAAAATTACTCTGTGCCATATCATGACTTTTTAGTGTTTTGCTTGCAGACCTCTTATATTCTAATGTGGCTTTCCATACTTTGATTCTTCCATCTCTTGATGTATTGGAAGGTAAAACAGTCTCTTTTCAATAACCTTTCCTCAAATAAGCTGTCTAGAAGAAGAAATTAAACACTGGAAGTGTTCAAAAAATGTGTGGATGTGGCACTTGAGGGCATGGCTTAATGGTGAACAAGGTGGTAGTGCTAGGCTGACAGTTAGATTTGATGATCTTGAAGGCTTTTTCCAATCTTAACAATTTTATGATCCTGTGAAATGAAAAGCTGAATAGTTAAGTGGTCAGACTTCTTTATTTGGGACATATAAGGCAAATTTTCTTTGCAGGTCTATCATGGTCTTTCTAAAGGGCTTGGGAATGGCTTACCTCCTTGTGTCCCTGTGGTTCTTTCTCACCTCATATCTCCTGGGTGTATTCAGACTATAAATGTGTATATAGAGCTGGGTTGTCTCTAGTATTAATTTGAACAGTGTTTAGCACACTGAAGGTCCAGTTTCATCTGGCTTATGTAGGCATTAGTAAGGCCAAGCAAACATACTAACAAATTAAATATGTAAGAGAGAACCAACTGGAAGCACATAACATTTAAATGGATAAATATATTCATCCAAACAAACTTGTTTTCATATACTAAAGTCAACAAAGAATCAGAACAGAGATTTACAGTTTTGATGCAGAAAAACTTTTCTCATCTTATCAGTAGAAATCATGATGACTTTCTCTACAAATTTTTCAGAATCTGAAACTTCTCTCCTATCAGAATTTGCTACTTTTCTGATATTTTCCCAGGAATATTTTAGAGTCAGGCATGTGAAAACCATAAACGTTCATCCAAGACTCACTTTGAAAAATGTGTTGCTTAGTCATTCTAGCATTTCCAGTGGTATAATACAAAATGTTTTCTCACTTCACATCAGTAGAGTTACTTTGTGCTTAGTTTCTGGTAATAAAATAACTTTCAGATACCTCAGTATATGGCACAGTAGATATTAGACACTGATTAAGCATTGATTAGCATTATGAAGTTTGTGTGTACAGTGTTCTGGTTACAGTATAAACATGATGCCCTTTAAAACAAAAGTAGATAGAAAAGAATATATCTGTTCAAGTGCAATAATAATATGCTATTGCAACTTTATATTTGGCAATTTTCATGGAAAACTGCAGGATAAATTACTGAGTCAAAAATCAAACTCTGAGTTTTTTTAAGCTTTTGTGCCATCTTTTCCTGGGATGTCAATTTCTGGAAATTATATGATACTGAATCAGAAACAGCATGGCCAGCAGGACTAGGGAAGTGATCCTCCCTCTGTACTCAACACTGGTGAGGCTGCACCTCAAATCCTCTATCCAGTTTTGAGCCCCTCACTACAAGAAAGACATCGAGGTGCTGGAGAGTGTCCAGAGAAGGGCAATGAAGCAGGGGAAGGATCTGGAGCACAAGATTCATGAAGAGCAGCTGAGGGAGCTGAGAGTGTTTCACCTGGAGAAGAAGAGACTGAAGAGGACCTTCTTGCTCTCTACGACTGCCTAAAAGGAGAACATAGAAAGGTGGGCATCAATCTCTTCTCCTAAGTAACAAACAATAGGAGAAGGGGAATGGGCCTCAAGCTGTGCCAGTGGAGGTTTAGATGGGATATTAGGAAAAAGATTCTTCACAGTGCAAGGTTGTCAAGCATTGGAGCAGGAGCCAGAGAAAGTGGTTGGCTCACCATCCTTGTAAATGTTTACAAGAGACGTGTAGATGTGGCACTTAGCGACATGGTTTCATATTGGACTTGTGGCGTTCGGCCAGTGGTTGGACTCCATGGCCTTAAAGGTCTTTTCCAACTTGGGTGATTTCTATGACCTGTTTCCTTAAGCAGGGAAAAACTGTGCTTGGACCCCAGGTTAGCTTTGTCTTGCCTATGTTGTATTGCAGCATATGGGGTCTATTCGCCTCAAGTCTCATAGGGAAGATGAGGGACGTGGTTTTCAGTTATAGGTAAACAATTTGAGTTCAGAACATTTTTCATGGCTTTTAGTTAACATGACACTTTTTCTCTTCTAACTTTATCCCCTAGTAATGAAGGTTTGATTTAATTTGTCTTATTTTAATGAATTTCGATTTTTTGGGAAAGCTAACCTTATAATTTCATTCAGTTGACTGTTGCAGTTAGTGCCTGCAACCAGCAATGAAGTTTTAGATTCAGCAGATACAAGCCACTTCTGAACTCTTTTGCCTCTTGAAGGTCAGATCTAGTAGCAGGTGCAGTAATGACTGACACTGCAACATTGCTTTGCTGGGTTCACTTCAGCCATCCTTCTAAATTGCATTTCTCTTTGCCTTAGTATGGAATAGAAGTTATGAAACACTTTTCTATTTGGGTAAAGGTGGGTTGATATTATTTAGAAGATGAAAAAAATATCCCTGCGAGTAAAAAATAGACCAAAATACACCTGGTGCATGCAATAGTTCTAAGGATGAGGTTCTGGTGGTAGAAAGTGTATTACTTGGAAAGGAAATATACAGTAGGTGGATGGTTCATATTTCATAGCATCACAGAATCATTGAATGGTTTGGACTGGAAGTGAAGTTTAAAAGTCATCTAGCCCAATGCCCCTGCAATTCATTTCAATTAGCACATTTTCAATTAGATCATGTTGCTCAGACCCCTGTCCAATCTGATCTTGAAGATTTTCGTGGAGGGAGCATCCACCATGTCTCTGGGCAACCTGTTCCCGTGTTCCACTACCCTCATTATAAAATTCTTTTACCTTAGATTGAGTCTAAACCTACCCTTTTTTAGTTTAAAACATTACCCCTTGTCCAATTGCAACAGGTCCTGCTAAAAGCTGTGCCCTCCTCTTTCTTATAAACCTCCTTTGAGCACTGGAGCACCACAATGCTGTCTCCCCAAAGTCTTCTCCAGGCTGAAGAATCCCAAAAACCTCAGGCCTTCTTCATAGGAGAGGTGTCCTATCTGTTCCCTGATCTTTTTTGTGGTCTTATATCTCAGATACAAACCAAATATCTTCCAGGCTGTGTATTTTGTTTTATACTTTAGGCTGTCAGTCCCGTTTCCTGTATGTCCCATTCTAAATAAGGTCTCAAAATAGAAGATGGATATAAAATCCATTAGGACATTCTCATAATATTTTCATCCAGAGTATGTGTTCATGCTGAGAAGATAGTAACTTTTGCTATGCCACATAAAAGTGGATTTAAAATGCAAATAAATTAAGTTCTTTCCCCTTCGATCTTTCACACCTCTTAAGCACATGGTAAATATTATATAAAATGGTGTAGAGTCAGACTACTTCTCTTCTGAGTGCCTAAGAGGATGGATGGATTTAATTCCCTTTGGATATCTGACCCTAATAAATTCTCCTACCCAGGGTTAGCCACTTATGCCTCCAGCCTGTCCTCTGCAGCTCTGACCCCAATCTTCAATTTCAAAGGATATTTGGTAGCAGGGGAGCAAAAACCTGCCCATTTCATTGCTGCACAGTGCTTTAGAGTTAGGCAATCAGCTTATAGTAACTACAGCTTCCATTTTATGAATTCCCACCAAATCCTGAAATTTGTCAGTAAATGATATGCTGCCTTCTCCTCCTTTTCTCCAACAGCCACGCTTCCAAGCCATGTCTTGCAGTGCCCAGACCTAGTGTGCAATTCTTGTTCCTAAACTGACACTGCTGCGACCCCAGGCACTCACTCCGTGCCTGGGTTGATCTGGTTAACACCACACAGATAATGAGGTCTTCAAATTTTGTTTCCAGGGATTGTTCCCTACTGCATTATTTTGATTATAAAATACTGCTGTATCTGTACATCTGTATCAGGGTGTCACAACTTAGATACCAATATGTATTAGTATTCCTTCAATCAAGCAAAAACACATTTTTTCTTCTTTAGCTCCTGCTTCATTACTTGTGATTCATCATTTCCAGTGTTTTGTTCTGATAAATCTTCAACATGGTTTCATTTTTCTGCTATTATAGTGTCAACTAGCTCACAAAACCAGAAGAATAGTTATTAAAATGTTCATGCTTCACAAATAATATTTTGACTGTTGGATAGATATAAAAGTCCAGTAGGAAAAATATTCTGACATGATTTGTAACATGCTATCTTTCAAATGGCAAAAAATATCAAAATATAATTGAAACAGCCTGCTCATGATGCAATCCCCTTCCCACTTTCAAACAAATGAAGGAAGCACACAGTATGTATTTTTCTATGAATCTCAGGGCTTAGCTCTACACAATATTTCTGAAGCAGACAAGAAACTTTTTGCAAAAGAAAAATAGACAACAAACACTGTGATTGCTTTGATAGTGTTTGACTGAGAATTTATTGCTAAAAATAATTCTATATGTGTTTGATTTTAATACCTAATTATAAGATTAATTTTTCTATGTGTATTTTTGCAGGATATGGTCCATTATATTTAATGGAAAGGGAGAAGAAGGAACTGTGAAAAGACATGTCTTGTTAAAATGAAACCATTATCTTACCAAAGAATGCAGAAGATATAGTGAAGAGATGAGAAATCCCTTTTGTTAAATGTTTGTGACCTGTGCCTTGTTTGAAAAGCAGAATTTTTACTTTTCCCTCTCCCTCTGTAATGTGTTGACCAGATTTTTCTCTGCAGATTTCTTTGGCCAGAGAAGTTACTTTGTGTAATGAAAGATTAACAAAATGTCATCTGAATAAAACATTGATAGATTTATGCATGAAATACAGTAAACCTTACCTTTTCTATATATTCATTCACTGTAATATAAAAAGTGAGACGTGATAGACCTGTATGTCTAGAATATATATTTATGCATGGACACATATGTCTGAAAGTAAAATATACACAGGAATACTTTATATAGGTGACTTCCTTCTCCCTGCAAGGTTAAGCTATCTGATTAAATCAAACTCCATTCTTTCTGTTTCATCCATCACTACCAACTGATAGCAGAAACAGCATGTACCTTCTGAAACAGTTTTTTCTTGTTGTTGTTGTTTTATGATGTGTGAGGCAGAAAGAAAGGAGGTTTAATTTAATCTGTTGGATTGACTTTGCAGAGATGGTAGTAACAGAAGCAGTATCTTCAGCTAAGTAACCTGAACAAACATGACATGGAAATTGAAAAGGAGTTAATAAATACAATACTTAAGCCCCACTTCTACCAGCCCCTTTTATAAGGATACTTGAACAAGCCATTTCTTATTACAAGCAAAATTGCTATGAGAAGACTGGCGTTTTTTCTGTTTTGGGTGGTTTTCTGTTTTGTTTCATTTGTTGAGGGATTTTTTTATTTGTTTATTGTTGGGGTGTGTTGTTTTGGGGGTGGTGGGGTGTTGGGGATTAGGTTTTTTCTTTCCTTTTGTTCCCTTTAATGCATAGAATTTTTTCCCATTAAGTTGCTAACGAACTCTTAAGTACTGGATACTTAAGGAAAAACAAAGGATTGTGGCCAAGCCCCAGAGGAGAGGGGCTGATAAAAGGCAGGGGTGGGGGCAGCACCGGGAGAGCTGAAGCTGCGCTTCGCAGGGGAACAGGAGGAGCTGCTCTGCCTTTTTGGAGAGAGAAGAGTCTCCGCTGCAGCTGCTGCTGGACCCTTTTCACGTGGAGGTGTTTTCTTCTGCCGTGAGTGAACCCCTGTTCTGAACTGAGACCTATTTTACCATCTGCTTGGGGGGCCCGGGATCCTGAGCCAGCCTCTCCTTGCCGGGCTAGGANAGATGTCCTACTGTCCCAGTTTGCTGTTTCCGAGAGTCCTGCTGAGGTGCCGGGATGGAGAGCGTTCCTGAAGCAAAGCCTGCCTGTCCTCCAGCCCTTCCCCTCCCGGCCGTGCCCCGTGTCTGCTGGAGCTCGCGCCACAGCGCCCCCTGCAGCCGCGGGGGAATCACCGCACCTGCCCTGCCCACCCAGCGCCACCAGCGCCCCCTGCCGGCTGTGACCATCACTGCACCCAAGGGGACAGTGCCTGCAGGCCCAGAGGGCTGGGACCGGGTTCCTGCTTCTGTTTTGTTGTTAATGCCATAAGAGTTGTTGTTTGTTCGCTTTATTATAAATACTAGTAAAGAACTGTTATTCCCATTCCTATATCCTCGCCTGAGAGCCCCTTAATTTCAAAATTACAGTAATTCAGAGGGAAAGGGTTTACATTCTCCATTCCAAGGGAGGCTCCTGCCTTCCTTAACAGACACCTGTCCTTCAAACCAGGACATGGGGGATTCCTCTTCTGTTTATATCTTTCTTTAGTTATTAATTTCCTGAAAGATCCCTTTGATGTACATGTTCCTATTATTTAGTGATCTTTTCTTGTTGGTTACAGGAAAAAATTGAAGACCCAGAACATCTATAATGTGTTTTGGTCTATACTGAATCTAGCCTTTCAAGGCAGTTATTGCTTCTCATTTATTTCTTACAGTGATACATATTTATTTAATGAAACTGTCTTAGCAATAATGGAGATTTTGAGGAACAATTTTCTAGTTTAAAAGCTTTTTAAATTGGAAATGAAATCAGAAGGGTTTGATTTTTTTTTAATGACTTTTCCATGTAGAGTGGTTTGGCTTCAATGCCAATAAAATTTAGAGTAGAAGGAAATTTAGGGTATCTTATAGCAATAGAAACAGCATGTGTTTCTTTGAGACCTCTATCTCACCTCTTCTCCACCCAAATACAAATAAACTCAGGCTAAATTCAAGTTGTCAATTAAGAAATGCCAAATCCTTTCCCACTTGAAAACTCGTATTAGCAAACCGGCATATCTTCTGAAACATTAGGAAAAAAAATTTGATAATATAACTATGTAAATAAAACACAAAATCACAGAATCAGAGAATCACAGAATGGGTCAGGTTTGAAGGGACCACAGTGGGTAATCCACTACAACCTCCCTGCTCAAGCAGGTTTGTCCTAGAGCGGTTTGCACAGGATTGTGTCCGGATGGATCTTGAGACTCCATGACCTCTTTTCCTGCTCTGTATGTTTTAATGAACAA